>OZ002742.1:51336806-51545841 GCA_963924295.1 Dioctria rufipes
TAATTTAGAGAAATAAATTTTTCTTAAATTAAATTTACTATAAATTTATTATTATAATCGCCAACTTATCGGCTTATAACAGGACTTGCTTCTACGAGGTTTTATGCAAGACTGCAAAAATTTTAGAATTTGGAGCCAATATACAGGGTGTCCCGTACGTACCGCATTTCCTTTATACCACGGATTCCTCACTCAATTTCGAGAAATAAATTGTATGGTAGGTGAGCCGGAAAATGCACGGTGTGGGCGGTAGGAGGGTTTTGTGATTTTTATCCTAATACCATGTAACTTTCTTGTTATGTACCCTATGAAGGTGATTTGCATCTCGGGTGATAGTAAACCCTCTACCGTTTGCAACAAATGCCCAACCACCTCTCTACTCCCTTTCCGTCGGCAGTTATAGGATGTCAAAGTAAAAAAATTGGATAATTTTACAATTTATTTTAACTATACAGTTTTATGACAAGATTTAAAGACCCCGGAATGTTACCTTTAATTTGACTATACGTATATACCTACCTAAATGCTACCGTTTTTGATATATTCCCGTTTTTATGGTGCATAATTTCATTAATTATGCTAATAATAATAGAAATCGCGCCTAATTTTATGCAATTCCACGCAAATTAACAAAATTCATGCAATTATGCACCATAAAAACGGGAATATCTCAAAAACGGTAGCATTTAGGTAGATATTAGCCAAATTAAAGGTAACATTCCGGGGTCTTTAAATCTTGTGATAAAACTGTATAGTTATCATGCATTTTGGCGGGAAAATAGTTGAAATTGAAAAAAAAAAATTGCAAAATTTTCTAATTTTTTGATTTTGACGTCCTATAACTGCCGACAGAAAAGGAATAGAGAGGTGGTTGAGCATTTGTTGGAAACCGTAGAGGGTTTACTATCACCCGAGATGCAAGTCACTTTCATAGGGTGTATAACAAGAAAGTTGCATGGTATTAGGTTAGAAAGAACAGAAATCACAAAACCCCCCTACCGCCCTCACCGTGCATTTTCCGACTCTCCACCCATGCAATTTTTTCTCAAAATTGAGTGAAGAATCCGGTGTATAAAGGAAATGCGGTACGTATGGGACACCATGTACATTGGAGGTGATATATTTCATCACTGCCAGCACCACTCTTCTTACTCTTCCGTATTTTAGCCACTTCAAAAGAGTATTGAGTTCTAAGGTACGTTAGTTTTGTTTTCACTTTTTCGCTTGTTATGAGAGGCAACATATTCTTAAGACCGTTTGATATTTCGTAAAAGGATTATTCCTGGCATGTTTATTTGAATAGAGACTATTAGTGCTGTCGTATATGCAAGGATAAAGCTGCCATAACTCAGTCAATTTAAAAACACCATCTTTGGTCCATTCAATCTAAAATTAAATTATAAAAATACATTGTTTCCGATACTCATTTTGAAAAAAATGTCCTACTAGTGTAATATGGCCTTTAGGAGATAATTTCCCCTCTCAAACTATCGAAAATGGTGAGATAATCGAATTGGATGTGTCATCTGTCATAGGAATATCATCACACTACCATGACTATTCAGGTAAGTAATTAATTTCTTTTATTGATTGATATTTTGGGAAATTGTATTTTATTTAATTCGATTGTTTGTCTTTCGTGTGATGTGTGATCCTCAATATATTATCAGTGTTATTCGTATGATGTTATGTGCATATGATTGATATATTTGTATGAAATTATCATGTTTTGGGAATGGTATAATAAGCTGAATTTGTTAACATTTGGCCTACATTACTAAGTAATTCATAATTCTTATTTGAGGTGTTATTCTTTAAAGTGTTAGCAACATAAGTATGTGCGCGAAATAAATGTCGTGTGTTTGAGGTGAAAGTAAAAGTAAAAGATTGACTTTAAATTAACTTAGTGTAATTTTATTCATAAGTTCATTGTGATAAAAAAATTATGTGCACTTAAATTAAATTTGTTCGTTTTTATGATAAAATTTTCGAACGTCTCTTTTGACGTTCCACATTAGTTTTTGCACAATAGCGTCACTCACTTTAGTAGTAGCTTTTTTCCACTCTACTTTAACTCTTTCAGGGGCAATGGTATAAAACATATACTACATTTTTCAAAATTTTTCCAGTGAAATTTGGCAACAGTACAAATTCAATACCATACGAAGATACGTTCTTGGAACCTATTCTTTGTAAAAAAATTATAATATCTTGGTAGGCGTACGTAACTGTACGTAAATTCCATGAAAAACATAAGATATTTTTCCTACTGTCAAAGTGAAAAATGTATTTATATTCTTATTGTATCATGTTCAGCCGAATTAAGGTGTTTTATTCTTAATTTAGTTTTAAACTAACAGGCGATAATTTGAAATCATATTGGCGTTTACTGTGAATTATTTTTTAAGGTTAGTTTTACATAACACCGCGCAAAAAAAATTTTGCGAAAGCAGGTAAAATTTTTTAAAAGGTATAAAGAAGGATGTTTTGTTATTAAACTATAATTGAATACAGTCATGAATCGAAAAAGATAAGCTACTACCATTTTATGAGGAATCCGAAAATGAAGAAACATCTACTTTCGAAGTATCTCAGCCTTATGTAAGCCACCTTTACCAAAATATAGCATATTTAGTCCTACAAGTGTTGAAACAATATAGATGTCAAGGGATGATTCGAAACTGATGACGAAATTATTCTGATCAATTTAAAAAAAGTTTGGATTGCAAAAGCCTTTAATCCACCGAAATGGAGCAGAAATTTCCGTATAGCTGAACCAGAACAATTCAAGGGAACACACTATGGTCCATCAGAGATCATTGTAAATCTTCGTTCAAACGATCCAAGGGATCTTTTCAGTGCATTACTCACTGATGAAATCGTTGAACATGTAGTATTCCAAACTAGTTAAGTTTTTATTGGAATAAATTTTCTTATGGGAATAAAACCGCAAGCGAACGACCCATATATATCCAAACTGATGTCAGTCAAAAGGTTTACTTGGATTTTGTGGCATGTGGCACTGTACAAGCCAAGAGGAAATTCATATCATCAAACTTGAAAGAGGACAGGAAACTCTCTCGCGGTGAATTCGACTGGAAAACAAGTGACTCCGGATTACTTTATCTAAAGTGGAAAGACAAAAGATGGTTACTATGCTTGCAAATTTCCATGATCCTGAAAAAGTAACTAAAGTTAAACGAAGAAAGCCCGATGGTACTTCAGAGTTAGTTCCTTGTCCCGAAGTTATTGCTGAATATAATTCAAATATGAATAATGTTGATAAGTTTGACCAGCTCAAAAATATTACGAGGTTGACCGAAAGAGTCACAAATGGTGGCATAGGATTTTCTTTCATTTTTTGGATGTGTGCGTCGTGAATGCTTATATCTTAGCAAAATTTGTCGACTACAAGCAACCTCTAAAGGTGTTTAAATTAGATATTATCAACTATTTGACAACTATACCATTGCCTCAAAAACGAAAATCTAAACGAGAAAAAGTTCAGATAAAAAACAACAAGCCTGGACCCATCCATTCGAGCGGCAGGCTCATCACATCAGCCAATAAGATGTACATTACGGCGCTGTGCCAAATGGAGTAAAAAGGGACACCAAAGGCGAACACAGTGGATGTGCTCTACGTGCAACGTTCTTTTGTACCTGATTAAAACAAAAACGTGTTTTACAGATTTTCACAAAAAGTGATGGTATTATGTGCGGTGGTATAAAATTCATACCATGTCCTCACGCAGGACTCTGCAATTAAACAATATTAATTTAACAGTTTTTTTTGTTCAATAAATGCAATAAACTCAGTTTGACTAAATTTCGTTAATTTTTTAATTTTATCATATCGTACCCCTGAAAGAGTTAAACTTTTGAATAGTTTCCACTAGTTTACCACTTTTTCTTAATTTTCCCTTAATACTGGCCCAATACTTTTCAATTGGTCTAAGCTGTGGACAGTTTGGCGCATTGATGTTTTATCAACGAAATTGACAATGTTCGTTGTAAACCATTGTAAAGTTTTACCTGAATAATGAATTATTTCTAAATCAGGCCAAAATATTGTAGGCCCTGTGTGCTTTCTTATTAGTGGCAAAAGTCGTTTTTGTGGGCATTGCTTCACATAAATTTCACTGTTCATTGTATCTTTTAACACAAACGGTGCAAATACTTCTTTGCCCATATGTACATATGGCCTGCCAAACTAGAAATTTTTTTCCGAACTTATCCATTGGAATTGTTTTAAACTTATTTGGAGTAGTCTTAAGATTACATGTTGTGTAAAACTGTTGACCAGGTAACTGTTTAAAATCGGATTTTGCGTAAGTTTCGTCGTCCATAATTACACATCCGTTAAAACCGATGAAAGAATTTTTCATAAAGTTTTCTTGCTCTTCACTCCGTTTTGGTGATTTTGTTTTTTTGTACGACTTAATGTTATTATTCTTTTTAATTTTCTGCACAATGGACGAACTAATCTTATATTTTTTAGCTAAATCCCATGGATTTGGATCATATGCCCCCAAAATCTTTTTTTCTAAATTTTTGTCTAAACATCCTTTTTTTTCTTCCTCTTTTTTCCTTTTTAGGTTCATTACACCCTTTTTTAAAAGTTTTTAAAACACGTTGTACTGTTCGCACAATATTTCGATGAGGTTCCAATTTAATCGATGATATTTTTGAAAATAACTGCGCACTAAATAAATTTTGTTTCCATACTGAACAACTAACATGGCCAACTGCCTGAATAACTTAAAAAATTCGATTCCGCAAATTGTTCATCTTTCATACATGTTCAAAAAAGAAAATAAAGAAGAAGAACAAATAAAATAATAAGAAAAAGGATTTTACAGATAAGTGCTTTATAAAATTTGTATACTAAATAGCGATTCTTTGTTGTCAATTGCTTTTCATTTTAGGCGTCCATGGCCAACATATAGAGGATTTCAAGACTGAATTGATACGGAATCCAAAAAAAGAAAAAAAGAAAACCTCATTTGTTTATATGAGAGATAAGTGATAGCTTCTAAGGCGTTGCATGATTTTAATACCTTCCAAGAGTCCAAACGATTAATATTATAATTCAATAATATATAAGGTATTTCAATTGCATTAAGATTTGCCAGTTGTCATAAAGAAAGAAATAAACCTAAATGTATTTGTAAAACTTTGTGTAGAATATATTCGAGCTATGTCTTTAGAAATGGGTTAAAAGGTGGTAGATATAAATAAGTGAAAAGTTCGATAAGTGCTAATAAATTATTATTATTATTAAAGTCCTACCGGAAAAACCTTTTTTTCATTTTCAATCAATTATAAATTCGATTTACTAAAAATTTTCATGATTAAAATTAAATAATGCAAAATGCGTCACGAAATTTGATTCCATTAAGTGTTTTATAACTTATAAAAAATGTATAAATTCTCTTATTTTGCACGTATATCCACTAAACGTATAAAACAAAAAAAAAATATTTAAGGGCTAATTAAAATTTTGTGTTGAAAAACTTCTCTGCCATGAACCTATACTATAAAGGATCCTCAAGTTTTCCAATATTAAGTCCATCGCCGTCAAGATTTACTCTTCATGAAAAATTCATTTAAAATGTAAAATTTCATTAACATTGTGAAAATCGCCTCAGTGAACAGGAAAAAGACACTTGACTGACAGACGAGTATATTCGTGATTCATGATGATGGGATTTACTTAAGGCAATTCTAACTAATTTAGCTTAGTAGTAAAAAGATTTTTTTTTTAAACTAAAAAAAACAAAAAAAAAGTAAAATTACAAAAAAGGATCAATACGTTTTTTAACATAAAATTCACCCACACTTACATAGGCACAAAACAGCCTTCCGTATATCGAATCGACTCGACAACATGAGGGGATGAATGAATATTTCAACAATCTCCATCCCCCCCCCCCCCCCCCCCCCCAGCAACATGGCGAAATCAGACATTTTTAATTAACCCTGTAAATATTTATTTATTGACCGAAAAGCCCGTTGGTAATCTTCCACTTCGGTACTTCCATCACCAAGACCGGCGACTCTGTTAAGGCTTCAAGTCCGCAACCTGAAATCGAGGTGTAACGAGACAGATAGGACCGTGTCAGTCCCAAACGTGTATCTATACAATTCCATCATAAGATTGGCATGGGAAATACTCTTTAGTATCCCGACTTCGAAGGCCCACCACCACCAATTCCATCCTTCTTTTAGATTCATACCGCTCTGCGGCGGTAGTTGATGCTGAGACGATGATATTATAGATGAAAAGGGGGGGGGGGAGATGTATTTTGTGATAGAGTAAATAATTTACTTTGGACTGGGTTCTCTCCTTGGCAGGAAATTAAAAACGAAGTAGGCATATTGATTAAAACGAGTTGAAGTGTTTATCCTTTTTTCCATTAGTACAGAAGGAAAAGAAGAGAGGCCTGGGACGTTTTACTACTACTTCAGGACTACGGATTAATTGCTTGCTGATGTCAAGTGAGACTGCTATCATCCCAAAGGAGTCCGACGAAATGGATTAATTCTTCCTACTACTACTACTGCTGCTACTTCTGATACTGCTGATGCTATTTCTATTGGGACAGATGATGAAGATAGCATTGTGCCGCATTGTGTTACAGGTGGCAAGCTATATATATATATCTATACTTGCGTGTGAATTCTCTATTTAGTACTTAAAAAAAAATCAATTTTAGTTTTTGGGGCCATTCAGGTGTTCCGTATTGATGGAAATTAAAATGTCAAGAAATTGTTGTCAAGGTGTCATACACTATAAGTTCTTGATATATAGTAAGTAAAAATATCGAGTTTTCAAAAATTTAGAAAGAGGAGTGACTACAAAGTTTTTGCGAATCTTGTGAGGGTGTCGTGTCCTAAAGTAATTGAATAATAAAAGCCATCAAAACTTCTCGAATTAATCTAAACAAATCTATACTTTATTACGTACTAGGAATTTCCCCGATCTATCTTGATACAATTATAACTGCGCTCGCCAGACCAGTTACTGATCTTTTGTGCTCTAATATTTGGAAGTAAACTTTTACTCAAAACTCGGTTATGTCAACAAACGACAACAACCTTTTCGTTTGTTCTACTGGAGTTGCAGCACCTGAGCATTACATCACAATTACTATTCAACGTTAATTATTAACGTAATTGTCGATTCCTACAATAAAGTGCTCATCGCCCCCATAGCTGTTGGGCTAATCAACAAAATAGCCGACACACATGGGGAACTTATATTAAAAACCTGGCCAAAGTCCAAATGTATAATATTTCCTGATGGTAAAGAAAACACTTTTTCTTTGAAGTTAAGTACCCATGACGTCACGTGGAGGTCATCCTTCAAGCATTCGATGGCTAATATCCTTGCAAGATTAATCGGATACCAGTTTTTGAGTGCACACACGTATTTGTTCACAGTACTTCATTTATATAGAGTTTTTTTCGATTATTTCCTAAGGGATTTGTGCTTTGAAAATTATTCATATTTGTGATGGTTTCAGAATTCTCAGGTACGTACAGGGTGAGGCAAAAAGATTTGACGTTTTTCGCTGCCGTACTGATTTTATTAATTTAATTTGTTTTTTTTTTTTTATAATAAATTTTTTACTAATGTGCTACAGTTAATCAAAGTCTGTTAACATAAAACATTAGTTATAATTTTTTTCCTTGATGAGCTCTTAAGTAATAGGAAACTATTAAGACATTAAAAATAAAATATTCAAGGAAAGATACCACGTTACATTTTAGAGATATGTTTTATGATTGCAGACTATTATAATACCAATTTATTTTTTATTCAAGTACTTGTACCTACTGATAAAAACTAGAAAAATGTAAACATGCCAGATACCCTTATAGGCTACTTTGTGGGGCTCTATTTTATCTTTATATCTCCTAACGTGACTCAGATAGACTCTTGAAAAAAATTTACTACGTTAAAATATTCTATGGGTATGTTAGCAAAATTTATTCATGTGAAATAAAATTAATAAGTCACCAACTTAGGCTTATTGGAAATCTTCACAAAATTGCCTCTTCTTAGGTATACAAACCCACATACATACATATATTGAGCCTAGAATTTATTTACCCTCCTGAGTGTGTTCCAGCTACATTTTGCTCCTTATGCACATACCTACATAAATACATACATACATACATACATATACATAAAATACAATATAATATCCCAGTGAATTTTAAAATATCCTCTCTAAGAGACCCGACTCAATATAAGTTGACAAGGGTTTATCACGTTCCAGACTTTGCTGCACGGATTAAGCAAAAAGTAATAAGGCTTTAAAGGTGACATTCAACTGACGAGAATGATAGTAAAATTCAAAATAGTTTAAATAACTTTTTGAGGGTAATGTACTCGCACTAGTTAGAATGTGACAAGTGGATGATGTAAATTAGTATCTACTAATTTAATGTATGTGTGTTTGTAGGAAGGTTCATAAAATTTTTGAGTATGTCATAAACTTAGATTGCAAATTGAGTTTTATGTAATTTTTTGTTTTTGTATTATCTTATAGATTTTTTTTAAACTAACTTGTAATACGTAATAAATACTTAGGTACTTCCGGTTATATCCGATATTTTGAAGCAACGAATGACATTTAAATTCTTGTATAGGGATTTACAAAAACATAACATTTAATTTGATTGAGAGTTCATTTCGTTTACACTTCATTATTGCCAATTTTAAGATAAGATAAGATAAAATAATGATTTTCTTGCTGGCTACTGTATAAAGATTACATAATCTTGTTAACATACAGATAAAGGGTTTTCCAATAAAAGGTGTTATTTTAATATGAATATTAATATTGAATATTGATCTTCATTAGTAGGGGAATATCATCAAGGTTGGCCATATGCGATTTTTCTAGCTATGGCCACCAGCACCACCAATGTTCGAGCGTCTAATGCACTTTTCTTAATTTCATTAATGAACATTAAAAGTAAGACTGGTCCTAGGATGGATCCTTGGAGTACAGCTATAAAAACAGGTATAAACGAATATTGAGAGTTGAATAAAACTGCGTGATGTCTATTATTTAGATACATATGTAGTTGTAAATAACCTAACCTAACCTAACCTTTAAACGTGCTGATATACAACTGAGTTCTGGAGAAAAACCTAACAGATAAAATCATTTAGAAATTTATTGATATTTAGGAAATGTGTGATATCTGCAAGTACATCATTTTCTCAAGGATCTTTTAAAGAAATGGCAATATAGTAATAGGAAAATATTCCGTAACATATGTGATGTAGGGGTATTAGGTATTGATATGACCATATAGAAAGTTTTCAAGTCCTGGCGAAAAAGGGGGGTTGTACAACATGTGTTACAAATATGAGTAAAAGGACGTAGAATAAAGGGTAGATGACTTATACTAGATAAGGAAGTGTACCTAATATCGGATCTATTTTCAAAATATTAATTTATAAATCACTGCTCTAGTTAAAATGTTAATATGAAATAACTTCCTTTTCCTAGATGAGAATACAAAGTATCTATACCGACTTATGAACAAACTTTTGCATTTTTAACTATTTTTAATTAAATGAGGAGAAGTTAATAAATAAAATTTGTGTTCTTAATACTGCCCATCCTCGTTTTTCAGTTTCTGGAATGGGTTAGCCTATCATCATCTTCTTCACTGCTATATCACTTATCTTTGAGATTCTATTTGGGAACATCGAACAATTAAGACGCACGTAAAAAAGCTGATTTCTTTACTAAGGACAGTGATGATTGCCTTCTCCATTGCTGCCTCTTTCCATTACTTACGTTTTTTCCAGACATCTTTAAAATTAAAACCAAATTACTTGAAAACAAATTTCATGTCTCTAGAACTTAACTAGGTTGACCTAATACCACCGTGGTGTATTATGTAAACCAAAGTGTGCGATATTGGGATAGCCAAAATGGACGGTATTTGGTGAACCTTTTCGACGTAGCACAAGGGTTCTCTTAAAATGACACTGAACGCACATTGTATCATGCGGAAATATTTCAGTTAGTACCTACTTTTGCCGATATGACTACTGTGTAAATTTAATTGCTCAAAATATTTTTATGTACAAAATAAAAAACCTTTTCGGCAAACTGATAGTATCAAATGGAATTTGTGCTAAAGTCATTTATTGTTATTCTAAACCTTCCTTCCCACGGCGGGTGGTTTCACGAGCCAATCCATGCAATGCAGACGAGCTCGCACCGGGATGATGGGATGCGCCGGGTCTATACACTACCCAAGATGCGTATTGGCCCACAATGTCACGCCCGGTCGGGCCACCACGGGCTACCTCACGCACGCTCCCGCCGACTAGAAATGGATCGGACCCGACCTCACAGACGAGCTCGTGCCATTTCGAACTAGACTCTTCCGTCATGGCGCGTTGGCTCGTACTCGCACGGCACGGCGCTGAGATCGCAGGCCGAGGGAAGCCAGCTTAAGATAGTCGAAGATTGGTGAGATGGTAATTACCATGCACCTCACATCAATACGCTTATAGGGAATGTCGTCAGGTTTGGCCCGTCATCTAGGTCAGCCATCTAGGTCGCTATTTTTTTTAGTTTTGAGCACTACCGCCACCAATGTTCGAGCCCGGATAGGCTTCTCTCAGTGACAATGAACTTTTCGTGACATTACAGATTTGGAGAGTATACGCAAAACATGTGCTGTGGCTTGAAATTTCAAAAAGTCTTGTTTTTTAGCACCAGTGGATCCGTCCAGAAAGTGAGGCGGAAATATGCAATCATAGAGGTAAGCAGTATGCATGTGTTGTGTGGTTCATACTTGAAAACAAACCAAGAAGAAAATTCAAACCCCTAACAGAATTGGTTTGGGTGAGACGTAATACGGCAATGGCGGTTGTCATCAGAGTTGGACACTTTGTGTAGTCAGGGTTGGCTCACCGTGATAGTATGCTTCGGAGACGCCCAAAAATCGTCCAGCACTAATCCCAGCGAAGTCCGCCAATAAAACATAAGCTAAGCGAAGACGATTCCCAAAAAAACGCAGAAAATGCCCTGCAAGATAAAACTGCATTTGAAAAGGGCCAATATAATGGACGAGCTATTACATTTGTCGGAAATGCGATTCCAAATTATGTCCCATTCACGTTTTTCTAAATTGAATAAAAAACAGAGAAAGGCAATAAATTCGGATTTTTATTTCTTTCAGTAAATTTTCCCAGGTTATTTTCAATCATTTCAGCACACATTTTGTAGATTTTCAGTGATGGGCTATTCTAGACAGCACGGGCTGACCTGGACAGCATTTCACCTTTTGTTTTAAATGCCTATATGTATTTTATTTATCATCCAATAAATTTCCGATGTTCAGCAAAAGTGTACCTTTTTCCCAGACCTTTCTAAATATGTGCTTGGATTGACCAAATTCCTTAAATGGAACTTATGGGCAAATGTCAAAAGGGTGGCCTACACCTTCCCCTACATATACGTATACCTGTTGATGTATTATTGAGAAGAATAAAAAACGAAAAACAGTTCTGACACTAAAGGACCTACAATGATAATGAATGATGAACATAAATGACGACCGTGAGAGCTTTCAGTTTTATCTTACAATTGGGGGGAAAGGACTTCGAACCACCTTTAGCATAAACTTTAGGCAGAAATATGAAGACAGGAAGTAAAACAGTCTGAATTAAAGTTTATAAGTTATAATATCACTCTCGATCCTATAGAGTAATACTTACTTATTATATAATAAAATGATTTTTTTTTATGTTAACAAATTACTTATAAGTAAAAATAAATATGAGGATTTAATTACTACATAAGTATATGTGTGACACACAAATGTTATATATACACCTACCCATTTCATTCCAGGATTGATTAAAAAAAAAACTAACGCCATTTTTGAAGCATTCCCAAATATTTAAATGGAGGTCATGCATTTTTTTAACTGGTTGTCGTCATTCTCAAACTTTATATGTAACTGTTAAATTAATATTGTTCCTTTAAAATAATCAAATTATTTCCTGGGGTTTTGAAACATCTAAACAACCATTTCTTTTATGTATAGGTTTTTCAGAAAATGAAGCCCTAATATGGTATGCAGACAGCTTTAAAACCGAGAAAGGAGTAGAAGCAGAAATATATGGTATAAATTCAAGAGATTATATCTATCAAAGCCTAGGAAAATACGCCTCAATATTTTAGGCAGAAGTATATTCTATTCCATCAGCAAATGTACTTACAAAAACCTCAATTGATCCTACACTAATAAAAAAAAAATATACATATTGTTACAGGATTGCTTACCTCGCCATCCCAGACATTCTAAGAAAATGTCACGATTATCACAAAACAAGACACCGGACCACATCCTTGACATTTCAGTCAGGTGGTCTGTCAGAGGTAGACATTTAACTTAAGGAAATTTCTATAATTCCGCGCGACACCTAGTGGTTCCAAATAAACCACGCGAATAAAGGGCAAACCACACGTAGCAACACGAAGCTCGAGCATGTTATTGGACTCGTGCCTAGACAGGGAAACACAATAATCTCAGAAATGAAATATTGTGACATATCCAAAATGGATAACGAATGTTCCTAACCCGAAAGTGCCGAAAGTCTATTGCTGACATGGTTTTGACAAATATTTAAATGAGACAAAACGTTTGACAGATGTAGAAAATTCACATTAAATGAAATCTTTGGAGAAATATTAAAATTAAATGCAAAGTTTGACAGGTATGGCAAATTAGAACTAAAAGCAAGTTTTGACAGGTATGAAGACTGTATTTGAAATAAAATTAATTGAAATCAATTTTGATAAATGTTAAAAACTAAAAGAAAATAAAAACTGTATTAGAAATAAGAAATAATTGGAATTAATTTTGGCAAATATTAACTAAATTATACTTGTGGAAATAGATGTCGCTAAGTAGGTTTAAGAAAAGAAGAAGACGAGGAATAAGTTTGTTAGGCGGTCAGTCTGTCAGTAGCTCGCGATCGGCCTAGTAGGATTAAAAGTAAAGTAAAAATCCATGAAAATAAATAATAAAAACAGACAAAAATAAAAATAAAAATTGGAAAATTGTCCGGCAAACGTGTTGTTTTATTGGCGAGTAGATAATTCTAGTAGAGCTTCTAAGAAATCCCCATAAAAAGCAGAGGCCTATATATAGGACGTTAACTACTATTGCTGGCGCTATCCTGGAAGATCCTGTCTTCCCCGACTGGGTTTGTTGGCAGAGGTATTCATATTGGCCTGGATAGCTCACAAATGATTAAGGTTCATTTGGAATCACACAAAACGTAACCTCATCACATTGGAGACCGCTTGGCCAGGTGGTCAGGTAACTTTATTTTAATCGCAACAAATTGAATAATCCGCAACAATATATATCTATACCGATAGCCAAGCTTCATTGAAAGCCATCTCATCGCCTTAGGTTAAAACGAAGTTAATTTAGGAATGCATTCCAGCATTAACAAACATTGGCACAAAAAACCACCTAACATTTCAATGGGTGCCAGGATACTCGGGAATTGATTAGAATGACAATGCGGACATACTGGCAATCAAAGCGAGCACCCATCGGACCGGAACAATTTTGATGTATCTCTTAAAATACCGGAGGCAGACTTGCGGTTTCTATATTGTTGTTTCCATTAAACCGGAAGTGTATCTCCATATACTGAAAAGTAACTCTGTATACACTCTGTGTACACTTAGTATGTAGAATATTGAAACTCAATATTGAAATTGCGAAAAATTTCGCGGTATAGAGAGTTTATTGCAATCTGACCCTAGTTATAAACCATAATCATTTAATACACGAACCATTTTAGTGTAGAATTTTATACTGCAATGTTAGCTGCAAATTTTTCTGAAATTTAATATTTGACACTTGTCAAGTTGAAGTGTCTATTTCATTTTTATTTTCCATACAGACAAGTAATTTCACAATATTTGCTCGCATTTTGTATGTGCGCGGAATTCTCTTAAATCAAATGACAAATTAAATTACAAATCTGGTAAGTCAAATGTAAGCTCCCTGATTAATTCTTAGTATCGTAAGCCACAAATGTGTCGCTGAAATTCTATTGTTGCAATATGACATAATTGCAATATCAATATCTCAATTTGAAACCGCAAGTCTGGCCCCGGTATAATATCGTTAATAGCCAAATGAACAAGATATGGACTTTAATGATAGACAAGCTAAAAGATTAATTAAAGAATCTTTACCAAAGAAGAGCCTGAAACTTTTATGGCTAACTAGGAATGAACTCAGGATCATTGCAGGAATTTTAACGGACGCTGTAAACGTGACATGTATCGGATAGACATATTACTCACTGAGGTTATGTCTCGAGGAGGATGAATCATCGGAACACGTCTTATGCGAATGCGAGACCATTTCCTAATCTAGACTTTGAGCCTATGGCTTATACTACCCAAAGCCTGCCCACTACGAGAAAATTCCATCCAAAAACATACTGCTCTTCCTAGGAATTGAGCTGAGATGAATGGTAAAGGAAAACTGTATACAATAAGCCATAGAATGTGTGCAGTGTAACGGCATCTCGCAAGGATTTTGTTTCAAAAGGATATGCTACACCATCGAAATAACAAAATTTTTGTAAAGCAAATAACTCCCACAAATGGCAAAATCGACTGTTTTGTTTTAGATCTTATTTTTTTCTACATTGCTTAACGTAACAATAAAAAAAAATAAAAATTATGCGTAAGGAACAAATTTTAATTTAAACTTGTATTACTCGACGATTGCTAAAATATTTGCCATAAAATACTGTAAGTAATTCGCCTTCATTTCAAAGCACAAAAAAAAAATTAGTTCGTTCGGTCCATTCCATTTCGGCTGTCAAAAGTTAAAAAAAAATAGGAAAATTTATGACTTTTTACATTTTTCCTTAGTTCCACAAAAGTTAAATTATTTAATTCTTATTTCCATCCGGTTCAATCCATTCCATTCAATCGCTTGATAATGCATATACAAATTTTCTGAATTTAATCTTTGACAGCTGGACCAGGACATATCAAACGGATCAATTCTGCTGTTCAAGGTTTAAGTCCGTCCGAATGATTTTCTCGATTATATTATAATTTTGGGTATTGGCAACATCTGTTAAATATACTCTGGAAGACCAGCAACATATGCTACGAAACTATCTCATATCAAAAGATAGAAAAAAAAACTCCATTGATAATGTGTGTATATAGCTATTGCATAAAGTTTACATATCTTTGCATATCAATTTCATCCAGATAACAAGAAAAAGTTTTTCCCACCCTTTTGTCAAAAATTGTTTACCCATTGAAATGGCAGGTGGCAGTATTTCTCAGTTGCTTTTTTTTTCTTTTTTCTGTATCTTTGTCCTTCATAAAAAGTCAATCTTTGAGCAGGTGGCAGTCCCTATTCATAGCTGTATAATGGTGTAAAAACTATCCACAAAACCATTGAAGTTTGTGGAGAAGTGATCCCAGTTTCCAACGTTACTTTCAATATTTGCGTCACAGCAGTTTCGAATATTTTCAGGTTATGGAAAGAGATTGGTATGCAAATTTATAATCTTTTATTGATTTCTTTTCGTTTTTAATAAAATACGAAAAAAGGATTGTGACGGTAAATTCTAAATTAATGAAGTTCCCGGGTGATAGTTATGTCTGAAAGGATTGATTTATGAAAAATAATTGGAGGAAAAGTCTTATAGCGAATTAATGAAAATAAAACTGAAATGAGATTTTTTTTTCAATAGCAAAGCATTTGAGATATTTTTTTTAGAAGTCAACTAAAGTATAATAGTTAAAAAGTGTGTCATAAATTAATTTTAACTTGATGAAATCGTAAAAAGCTCCTTTGAGTTCTTCTCCTCTCGTTGGAATTATTAAGTTCTGTCCCTTTTTGATATCGATTTTTTTTTCATTTGAAAATGAAGACCAAAGTTAATCCAGTAGAAATGTGGAAAAAAAAGGAAGGAAGCTCTTAGTACGTATTTAAAGCAAGTTCGAAGGACCAATTGACAGAGCGATGACTTTTATTTTCATCAGTAATTAAATGCAACTCATTATTTCCGGATGGTTAATGGACTAGGCAAATTCCTTTACAATTACTATGGATATCTTTAAAGTATACAGGGCCTACATAAGAACCCTTAATTGGAAATTGAAGAGGATTTTAATAGTATAAATAAATATCACCATAATTTATTTTAACAGCTTTAATATACAGGATGTAAGGGATTAGGTGGGAATACTTTGGAGAATTGATGTTGAAACCAATATTAAAAGCAATCTGAAAGTAAAATCGTTCAAACAGATTCTAATTTCAAGTATTTCTAATTATTGAATTATTGAAATCGATAAGGCAAAATTTAGTGGAGACAACAATCGACACATTATGACTACATTCCATACAAACAAATCCGGAACACAATCCAATGAGAGGAAAGTAACTTGTCTTCGATTAACATTACGCCAATCAAATGAAATTAGATTAAGTCATCTGTACAGTTAAATGTATCTTTTAAAGTAGCAAATTAGCAATATTGCAATAGGTATCCTTAACTGTAGCTAGGCATAATTAGGATACGGCAACAAAAATGCTCAGAATTCCAGTTACTATGTACAGCTGCTAGGGTCAATGTACTTTTCTGACCTACACACATCTGCTAAGTTCAACGGGCTTTTCTGTTGCTAAGTACGCACAGCTGCTAAGGTCTACGTACTTTGGCTGCTATGCGCAATGTCAAAATAATTTGATGGTGCCGTGCGCAATTCAGAGGCAATATAAGTCGCAGGCCAACTTGAATCTTTCTCTTTTCGCATCCAGCTCTCATAGATTGTGCATCGACTTGGCTAGTGGTAACAACATAGAATTATTAACAAATTACTTTATCTTGAGTAACGACTGAGAGAAAGATGTTTATTCTGGGTATCGACTGGAATAAATGTTACTAACCTCAATAACTTTATCTTGGGTAACGACTGAGATAAAGATAGTTATTCCGGGTAGCGACTAGAATAAACACTCACTAATCTCAAACCTTTATCTTGGGTCTCCACTGAGATAAAGATAGTTATTCCGGGTAGCGGACTAGAATAACGCTCACTAATCTCAAACCTTTATCTTGGGTCTCGACTGAGATAAAGATAGATTATTCCGGGTAGCGACTAGAATAACATTCACTAATCTCAAACCTGTATCTTGGGTCTCGACTGAGATAAAGATAGTTATTCCGGGTAGCGACTAGAATAACACTCACTTATCTCAAACCTTTATCTTGGGTCTCGACTGAGATAAAGATAGTTATTCCGGGTAGCGACTAGAATAACACTCACTAATCTCAATACATTTATCTTGGGTCTCGACTGAGATAAAGATAGTTATTCCGGGTAGCGACTAGAATAACACTCACTAATCTCAAACCTTTATCTTGGGTCTCGACTGAGATAAAGATAGTTATTCCGGGTAGCGACTAGAATAACACTCACTAATCTCAAACCTTTATCTTGGGTCTCGACTGAGATAAAGATAGTTATTCCGGGTAGCGACTAGAATAACACTCACTAATCTCAAACCTTTATCTTGGGTCTCGACTGAGATAATGATAGTTATTCCGGGTAGCGACTAGAATAACACTCACTAATCTCAAAACTTTATCTTGGGTCTCGACTGAGATAAAGATAGTTATTCCGGGTAGCGACTAGAATAACACTCACTAATCTCAAACCTTTATCTTCTATTTTCCTTGAGTATTCTCATTGGGCAGAACAATTGATATAGGACGAGCAAAAAAATGTCATATGAACATTAGTAAAGTTGCTTAGTTCTTGAGTTACAATCATTGTTTAATACCTTTTTTTTACTATTGTCTAACACAATAGATCAACTCTGGTCGTATTGTCAGTTGTCCGAATGGTCTTAGTAGCCTAGCCGGCCTACTCTTAACTATAGCCTATTGTCTACCTTCTATTAAAATAATTAAAATAGACACCATAAGGGCTGATAAATTTTTCGTCAATAATTCCAGCCCTAGCTATATGCAATCGCTGCTCTTGTTTCTGCAAGGACATAAGGATTTTCGGTAGTTCATGCAGTTCTTCCCTCCATTCCTAGTAAACTGGACTTCATCGATATCAGTCCTATATACAAGTTTTTAATAACCAGATATGAAACGCTCCTCGTAGGGCGAAATCAGCTTCACTAAAACCTTTTACACTGCATGGTAATATGGATAAAGAGGAGTTGATGCCGCAAATTTTTTCATACTATCATAATATGACTCATATTCTAGATTGATCCTTTGTTTCTAATGAAGTGAGAGATACTCATCTGATAAACTGACTGAGGCTATTATATACCTACGTTAAAAAAAATAGAGTTAATGTTAATTAGGCTTAGGACTTCAATGCTGTAATCTCTGTAAACATTTTCTATATTTTAACCTTGACTTTTTTCAATGTATTAATAGGTGGCAAATCTTTCCGTTGGACGACACCAATACTTTTTTCAAATATCGTAAATACATCCTGGAGGATTCGCAGGATTGTTCATAGCAAAATTAATAATGGCATTCATAGCTGGATTGAATATTAAAGTGGCCATATTAACCTCTCCAATATTCACTTTGAGCTTGCTTTTTTTTGTGTAATGAAATGGATTTTGCTGTTTGACCAATAATACTGATTTCGTAAAAGAATATTCCAGCCAGACTTCTTCTGTTGCTTTTACGTCTTTTTTTTTTGGTTTTTTTTTATTACCATTTGTATACCCTAGATGTAATCTAAAGAGTACCTATACTAAGTTTGTCATTCCGTTTTTAACGCCTAGAAATAATGCTAGTAGAGAAAAATGTTATTTTCACCTTCACTTAGGGAGCTACATAGGAGCTTATTAAAAAAAAAAATGCAATTTTGGGTTTGAAAATAGAATGAATCGCGCAGCTTATTCGCAGGGTTGCCATACAAATAATTAGTTTTTCACTATACTCTAATACGCACGAAAATACCTCAAAAGCACAAGCATAGAAGTTGCATAAACTTCCGTAATCGCGGTGAGAAAGTAAGTTCAATAACACATGTATGTAGGTAGCATAATGAGCAATCGCTACCTACCTCAAGTGAGGTCAGCGACTTGCATATGCATAAACCAAATGTGAATTGACTCACCGACCTACCTAACTGCCTTCTGCATGTAAAAGCTAAAACAAACAAAAGACGATGATAAACTGACTTCTGTTTATTTTAGCTCAAATTACAAAGTAGCGGCAAGGTATGAATGAAATCGTAAAGGTGGAAAAGTGCAACGCAAGATTTGTTTATTGAATTGTAATTAATCGATGTCAATTGGTTCTCATGCGATTATCGTAAAATAAGCATAGATAGGTGACCATACGCAATTTCATACGGACATTCATCTAGGCCCTAGATGGGTATCATCAGAATTGGTCTTAGACGAATTCTAGCTTTTTTACTTGTTGAAAATCAGTATGGGATTAATAAGTTCATATAGGTTTTTTCTTAATTGATGCTTGTGGGGGAGGTCGCAAGCAAGGAGGCAAAGGCAGCATATTGTGCTTACCTGTTAAAAGAGCTTTTTTACCAAAACCTTCCTATCTTCCTAATGAAGCGGCAGAAAAGAAGACTGTGAACAACAGCTCTGTCAAGGTGAAAACTGTATAAGATGAAAGCATGCATACTTGAAGGAAGAAATTTGTTGAACTAGTTGAATTATTGTATTGAAGAGTGAAGATCGCATTGGTATATCCTCCTTGAAAAAAATGCGTGGGTACTGCAGTAACCTAATATGATTGAATGTAATCAAATGCGCGAAATTAAGTGGTCATATGGGGGGATAACTATATATATCTAGGCTCATGCCTCTGCGAAATAAAATATGAGATTTTTTGACAATGTGGGTACTGAGAGTAGTTCATGTCAAATAAGTTAAGTGCTCCAAGTCATAATAAGAAAATCTCAAACATGAGCTCAATGGGTGTAGGACGTTGTAGTTGATGAATAATGGAAGTGCAGTATGTATGTTAGTAGGGTTTATAGGGCTAGTATGCATGGTCAGCTATAAGATTACTGGCATGATTTTCGTAATCTCTAGCCTGTCGAGACTTAAATCCGGACTTATCTTAATCTTCGCGTGACAAAGCCTATTAAGGTTAAGTTGTGTTTGTCTGTATAGGATATATTCAATGTGATTAGACGTTGCAAATAGAATCCCGAATGGGGTAAACAGTCCCGTTTATAAAAGCATATCCCCATGTAAAGATACCACTGGGAGTATCCATGATCTTATGGTCATGGACTACGAAGCCATACCAGTTGGTTAGCCCACATTATTAACTTGTTACCAAGGAATTGAGGAGCCCTGAAATATCCTACTGTAATTGATAGTTATTGTAGGAGGATTATTCATCTCAACACAGCGTAGGCCACTTTATGAGAGCATCGTGGTGCATGTGGTACCCCATATGCAGGCAGAAAGATGGTCTCAGAGTCTGCATTACTTGGCGGATATTCTTCTTTGAACAGAACAGTATGTCCTTTGTATAATTGCATACTGTGTCCGAGGATTTGAAGGAGGGTTGCTAATTAATGTATGATATTTGTTTTTCGGCGTAAAGTGGTGCTAAATCACCCGCGTGTCGTGACCCAGAGATTTTAGATGGGTCTCGCTTCGACCAGTAAGTCCAAAGTCAAACATGCGCTGACATAAATTGGTACTCATCGAGACAGAATAGAAAACAACCTGCCTCATGGGGGCACTGTGCCTAAATACTAATCCGTGCATTATGACTGCCGTGATATTACGGCTAACAGCAAGGTACTCGTTTTAACCCCCCGACAGATTTCTGTCTTCCTAAGGAAGCACATAAGGTCTAGGCGCAGTAAGTTTTTCAACGAATCCACTTATATCAGGGGTCTGTCCAAACGTAACCAGCCTACTCCGGGCAAAATTCGGATAACCATACAGAAAGTGTTCGGTTGTCTGAGGCTCTCGTTCCAGGTTGGACACATACTCAGGGCTGTCAAAAACGGCCACCTGTATTAGATGAGCGTGAAGCGAGCTGTGACCAACGATAATTCCAACCGCAGTTCTGCATTGTTTTCTTCCGTGCCCAAAGAGAAACACAGAGATATTCCTATTAGGACCATCAAGAAAGACTTTTGTACACTCGCAAGTTCTCAGATTCGCCCATAGCTGCTTATGTTTCATAGGAGCATCCGTTTTAATGAGAGATATGAACACCGAGGATCGAAGAAGCAGAGCCTGACCTGGCTAAAGGGTCAGCCCTTTTATTACCCATGATCCGCATCTGCCCAGAAATCAAGGGACACCTTATTGTGGATGTACAGTTTATACACTGCAGAACGTAGTCGCCAGTAACTTAGATGTTCTCCAAAAGCCACTCAGAGCCATTAAGGCTGCCTAACAATTCAAGAGGTTAGCAATGACCTTTGCGTTCTTTTCCATAGCAAAGGCTATCTTCGCTACCATTGTGACTGCGAAGACTTCAGTCTGGAAGACAGTGGTGTGCCCTCCAAGTAAGTACTCCAACCCAATTTCAGGTTCAAGAAATAAACACAAGCTCCGGCTCCTTTATTAGTGAGAGAGTCGTCGGTGAAATTTTTTGGAGCGGATTGGGGAAGCTTCGACCTTACTTAACTAAACTTATACATAAACCCCTTTGAAATTGCACTTGTTGGGTAGTCAGTTGGGATGATGTATGTAGCAATAAAAGATGCGGGTTTCAAATAATTCAATAACTATATTTAATGATTAAAGACAGACTTCTGTTTGCGGGTACATTTCCCTATAACTTCAAACAGGAGAGAGCGAGCTGTCATGTTCCGACGTGTGTCATGCCATCAATGTTGCCACGCATATAATTGTTTCTAGTAGCGACAAATGACGCTAGAATGCTTTCTAGTAAAGCTAAGAATTAATGAACATAAAAGCACAACTAATAATGAACTTCTAAAAATAAAACTGAAATCAGTGTAATAAAACAGATTCTTTTAGTATACATTAGCTGAAGATCCAGATTTTTTCGAATCGTCAACATTTTTTCTTCTTTTTACTGACAATTACTGAACAAAGATGATATTTTACATTTTTTATATATCCTCCACTGTGTGCTGTGAAATCGGTTAGAAATTTCTGACCATGGCTCTCTTTTAAAGTCTGCTCTAAGGTATTTCTAGCTTTTGTAGATCTTACTCGCATTACATAAGTTTTGTAAATATTTATTAACCATTCCACGACTTAGTCTTATGTCCGCCATTTTTAAAATACAAAATGTTAATTTGTTCTCATATTCAAAGCAACCAACCTTGGCGAAAAATATTGCTACCATAAATAGCTAGTCTGAGCAGAATGTAACATTTTAATCGAACTAAATGTAAACTAAATAATTTCTGACTTATAATATAACTCTATGTTATAAATAATATAAATGTAGTCCAAATACAACATTATTATCCCATTCATACCAACCTTACGAGGTCAAATAAAAGCACTCATCATCGTTGTAAGGGAATTAAATCAGAAGTTTTGTTTCTTCAAATATTATTTTCGTGAAAAGATTATTCTTTGCTGGATTAATTACAGTATCTCATTACTTTGTCTTAATCTCTTCAAGGAAACAGAGAGAGCGTGTGTCTGAGAAAGAGAGGGAGAGAGAGAGAGAGAGAGACACAAGGAGACAGAAAAAAAAGGATTGAAAATAATACTTCGCCTCAGTTTTCATCTTCTAGAATCAATTAGAATCATGTAATTGTTTCTAAAGCTCAGGATAGCTTATACAATTACGTACTCTCCCAATAGTATAGAAACAGCAGGAGGTCTA
The DNA here is from genome assembly GCA_963924295.1 of Dioctria rufipes. Taxonomy (NCBI): domain Eukaryota; kingdom Metazoa; phylum Arthropoda; class Insecta; order Diptera; family Asilidae; genus Dioctria; species Dioctria rufipes. Next base: position 51,359,718 of record OZ002742.1, read on the forward strand.
TGTGCAGTAATCAGGTCTGTATATGTTTAGCCATCGTAACGGCATTGAGACGAGGTTTAAAAGGAGCAAATCTCCTTAATGTGTTTTCGCTTTTTCTATTCTCAAGGATATTTTCCATCCCTACGTTCCCATGCCATCAACTCTCCACTCTTTACTTTCTTATAAAATGTAGGATGTCTATGATTGCTTCCCTCCCAAGTGTTTTTCTACTTGTTCTTCTTCTTCTTCTATAGATCTTTCAGCCAAAGTTCCATCTGTTGGGTATTTACTTTCTGTCTTTGATTTGTTCCATGGTACAAATCAATCAATTCATGTATGCGCAAACTCTTCATATATGTATTGTAAGTCCGTATATGTATATGTTCATGTGCACAGTGCGTGTTTCCACGGAATATAAGAAGCCTCAATCAAAGAATATTTTTTCCATTCCCCTCTTACCATCTTAGTTCAGGATGACAGTGCCCGCCCGGGAACACTGTAAAAATAAAGAGCGCTTAAGTAGAGTGTATGTGACAACATATTATGGTTGTTTACAAAGTATTTAAATTAAAGATCTTTTTTATGGGTCTCAAGTAGGTGGAGGTGGTGGTGGTGGTGGTGTTGCTGGTGGCGGTGATGATGATGTTATGTAGGGGTTATAATGTAAGGCCCAGAATTTACACCCGCCCTGCTCTCCTACATACTCTTTGAGCCCATAAACAAACCGATTTTTAAGGGTATTATGATGGGCGGCGTAAAATGTATTACGGACTAAACCCATGAAAAATATCTTCTTTACGCGCAGCACCATGAATCCATTGCTGTCTTTTGCTTTTTAGAGGATTTACATGATATTTTAAAGCTCCAATTTTAATTTGTTAGCCCGCAGATTATAGCTGGGTTTCTTCTCTCTAAGCGGAAACAACTCCCCCACACCTTTATAATTATAATCACTTTTGGTTTGAACGTCCCAGGGTTGTTGGCCTGATTTTTTTTTTGTAAATTACAAATAATTCATTAAATATACTTTGAATCGATTCGAAAATGTTTGCAATGTTTGTTTTTTTGTGTGTTGAAAATATTTTGATCATAATTTACATAAATTGGTAGTATGAAAATGATTCTGTGAATTATTGGTATTTTTCAACTTCTGCTATAGAAAAAAAAAATATTTTGAGAAATGGTGGTAAGGCTTAACGAGCCTAGATTTGTTTTTTATTAATAAATTAAGCTGAGGGACTACATCTACCTTATGTAAAATGTACAGAAGAACAGCACTGGATTGAATTATAGACTAGGGTAGGGGTAGAGGATATATGTAAGAAAAAAAAAACATTATTGACATATCTTTGCACAATAGCACAGTTTTGGACAAGAAGAACTGTTAAGATTTGACTATAATAAGGTCCTGCTTTATATTATACTTTCTCCCCTTCCACACATTTGTTACACGTATTTTATATCATCTGAGTTTCCGTAGAGGGGGAAGTTCTCGAGGGTCAAACCTGTTCCCCTGCTCTGTAAAATTCACACCTATGAATATTTTACTCACATTGCTTATCATAATTTAGTGAGAGCAACAATGTGGCTTTAGAGCTGGGCATAACTCTACTACAGATACACAGATTGCTGTTAGTGCTCTTGGATTTCTCGATGTCATTTGATTAGGATTGGAAGCTATGTAGAAAACTGATAATTGGATTTGATTTTATTACTCAGTAGGCAAATTTTATTGGCAGTTATTTGAAGGATCTGTATAATTCTATGTTTTCTAAAAATTTATACTCCACTCTTCAAACCGGTACCTTTAGGATTACCGCAAGGATCTATCTTGGGCCCTTTGCTGTGCAGATATTCCTTTCTAAAGTGACTGCTATTGGAGTTACATATTTATCATGCAACCTACGCAATCAGATATGATGGAAGAAGCCATTAACATAATGTCAGCGACTGAAAATAGGTAGACCGTAGAGCTGCTGATACCTGGATGCACCAACTATCCGATTCCTAAAATCCGGATCCGGACTTGGATCCAACTATCCGGATCTAAATTAAGCAAGAAATGGTCAAAAATTTTTCTCGATTGTATTGCTTCATTGGAAAAATATAGATTTCAATTTTACCTATCAAACAATACAATCCGGAGGAAATTTTTAAAATTTTTTGCTTATTCTGAATCCGAATTGTTCGAATACATATCTGGATAGCTTGGATCCAGATAGTTTGGATCCGGATAGTTCGGATCCAGATCTGCATAGCTTGGATTATCCGGATACCCAAATTTTGGGAATTGGATCCTAGTTATTCCGGATAATATGGATATCAAATTATGCGGATGCTTTCATCGCTAGTTCGAATCCAGATCTGGATACCTTGGATCTAGATAGTTTGGATCCGGATAGTTCGGATCTAGATCTGCATAGCTTGGATTATCCGGATATCCAAATTTTGGGAATTGGATCCTAGTTATTTCGGATAATCTGGATATCAAATTATCCGGATGCTTTTATCGCTAGGATTATACTAATTGAAATAATGTGATTGGGGTCGGATAGGATGATATCTAGAAGACAAAAAGATATGGTAACTTTTAATGGATATTTATAAAATTTATACGATTTTCGAAATTCGAAAGTAGAGGTAAGATTTTCGAAACAAATCTAAGAAATACCAAATTATTTTGGGAGTAGGTTGAAATCGTTCAGCTTCTTGACGAAAAGAATTACACAGCTGTTTGATATATCCATCCAAAGTTGAGAATGAATTTTAGACAAGGATATGGAACTCGTTTCGATCGAAACGTAAGAGGAAATTTCTTCAGGAACATAAAGGTGAACGTCCCCCCCCCTTAATTTGTCCATATAATTAATTTTAGAGAATACTGAGATTAATTTTTATTATGATCGTAATAGAGGGAGGGGAAAGATGGAGATTTGATTACCCTTTGTGGATCCTACGCATAGTTACGATAGATGAGTGTAAATGTGTAAATATATTGGGAACTGTTTGTGAAAGGATACTGCGAATGATTTTCTCGTTCGTCAAACTAGTGTCGCTTGGAATGTTGTAAGAGATTTATTCAATGTGACTTCCTACTTCTTTTTCCACTTCGTCCATATTTTTTCTCGTAAATACGTTCTATGCATGCTCACTAATAGTTCGCCATGTCCATTCAATGCCGAATGAAATAATATCGTGCTTTTTTTCATATACATTTGAAAAATACCGAAAATTCCAAAAATTTTCAAAAATCCATAGACGTAAACTGCGGTCGATTATCAAACTGACGAAGAAAGATACCTCTCTAGCGGAAATATTTTATTTATTGCTAGGATTAAATCTGTTCATTGATAAAGGACCTCTGCGTAGTCAATGTGAACACATAATATAGGACTTTTCAGTTGGACTAATTGTTAGATTCTTTAAACTCATTTGATCCGATTCAATGGCTTTTAACTCCATGTCTGTTTATTAGTTTGCGGCTATAAGCAATATTTGCGTGTAGGTTGTTTCAATCATGTAGTATATAACAAAAGATCGCAACTCATTGTATATACTTAGTTTTGAGTAAAACTGTATCGCTTTAAAGAATGACAACTATTTTTGGTAGTTGATCTGGCCAGCCATTCCATAGTATTATATCTAACAAAAGGTTTGACCTACCAATCAAATGTGACTTATGAACTTCCGTCGATACAGTAAAGATTTATAGGGGAAATAAATTTAAATAGCATTAAAGCACAAGACATTTTTTCCTCACTTACCCAAAAGCTAAATATTTCTAGCATGTTTAAAGTATACAAAAAGAAAAAAAACAAAACTCAAGCTAAATTCTGTAATACATATTTAGACCACCTTAAAATAATTCCTGTAGGTAACAGCTGGTTTTATAAAATCGCCTATTATAAACATATCAACCCAAGACTTGAGTCCTTGGAAACATTTAATTCATACTAGGAGCGAGTATATGTATATAACTATTGTGAACGGCTCGTAACCAATAGGCAATTTCCTTGAGTCACATATGTTCGTAATCTTTTCTTCTGCATTTCACTCAGACGAATTATTATATTCATAAGTGTTTCGGTTTCGTATTTTTAAAAGAATTCAGCTAATCTCAGGATTTGGCTTTGTCATTTCCAGTTGAAAAGCTTAAAGTACTTAAAATGTTTCCTTTGTGGTAGATACTCTCTCCCCCAAAAAGTCAACTTAAATATTAAATGGATGACATGCCTTTGTGTCTTTATATATATGTGAAAAAGGATTCTCTGTATCAAGACTCCTGTACGAAAAAGACAAGTTAAGGTAGAACACTTCTATACGATTCTAAGAGGGCACTATACTATATATAGAAGCTGAGATAAATTTCATGAAAAAGAGATGACTCCGAGAGAACAGTTTTAGTGCCACTGTATGGAAGGAAGGAAGATTTAAAAATAAGAAGAAAAAAAATAAAAAATTTATCTTTCCTCTCATGCAAATTTTATTTTATAGTCTATTGTGGTTTTATTTGCCCTTACACAGAGTTCTCTATATTTGAAGTATCGCATCAAGTGCTTCCTTCTAGAGATGTCAGATAGTAGAACGTAAAGTGACGATTGTGTATAGTACCCACATAAAGGTACCAGACTTCATAGGTCGTACGCGTACTTTAAATGCAGCCGTTTCTATTTGAGGTGAATTTTATTTGAGGAAGATTTTTGAGTAATACTTGACAGAATGCAAGGAATACATAGGTTTTGTAGTTTTGAATTGGGAAGACAGTAAAATATGAGGTGTTTCATTTTATGTAAATTGAAAGCAATTTGGAACTCGGATTTCCTGTAGACATTTTGTTGTTTTGTTACTTAAAAAAGCACTTTAGTTTTTCATAAAAGATTTTGAATTTTTTACGTTATTCTGTAAGAAATTTTGTAGTGCAATTAAAGGGGAATACCCACTTTTCATACAACTTTAGGCCCGACATGAAGAGATATGAGTAATGTCTTAAACGATGCATTATGATACTCTGAACTTTTTATTTTTTAATAATGTTTATTTCAAATAAGCGGGGGAAAACTTTCGGGGTCGGATGTAGCTTGAGTGATTTTCTTGGGTGAAAAAATGGACTTTTCACAACAGAGCGTTATTTGTAATGGAAGAAAGAACTACAAAGATATATGCGAAATGTACTAAGTGGGGTATCTGTGACCCAAGCAGATAAAAATGGGTTTCTAGCAGCAATTATGTCCGAGAAAGTTTTTTGAATCGGGAAGATTTACACCACCCGATAGTACTCCGCGAGACCTTTAATTTGATATGCAATGTGCGGTATTGGAACCACTCCCTCCCCCGCCGAAGTACGTACCACCCACCCCCAAAATATGAAATTTTTTTCTACGAATTGTAGCTGATAATGAGCTAAGCCGAACAGTGAAAACCGTTTTCTGATTGGACATAACCCTTCCGAGTAAGATCCGATCTAAATTGCGAAAATCTACTACTTCAGTTCGAATAAAAAGGAGCGAAATACTAAAAAGGTGAATATGGGAATGGTTATTTAAGCCTCCGAGTATAGGAGTGCGGGTACACAAACTTCTTCTCAGGACCTAAGGAAGTCGATTCTGTATTAGATTTTCCTAAATGAACTAGATAAAGCTTTGGCCCACCCTTCACCCTAAATATATTCAGAATATCATAATGCATCGTATAAGACATCTCTTAAGTCTATTTAAGTCTATTGATGTCCGGCCTGAAATGGACTTCCTATCTTTTCCCAAGCTAGATAGAAGCAGCAAATTAGAGTCAGTTAATATTTGCTAAAGATATTCGTATATACGGGATATAGCAAATCATACAGAAATATTATGCTTTGCCTTAGTTAATTCCTGTATTTGTTAATAAAAAAGGACGTGGAGTGTATTTTAGAAGATCTCCAGATTGTTTCAGATATACACATACAGGTTATCTTTGAAATAAACAGATTTTCAAATTTTCCGTTTTAAGCTTAGTTTAGTACCCTTGCAAATGAATTTGGCCATTTCATCTAAACCGTTTATCCGAAGAAAGTTGTTTTGGATTCGTGTTAAGAGGGACACTCCGACACTTTCATTTACATGTTAAAAGAAGTACTGTACTAGAATAGTTTGGATTTATAAAATGAAAATCTTGTAAAATTTTGTATGGTATTTGTCCCGAATATCACCAAGCAATAACCTGGCAAAATTATTAAAAATTGTCTCAACATGTGCCCTTTCTAAAAGTTTTTCCGTTGTATTTCCGTGAAGCAATTATTTCTGAAGTTATTACAGTTCAGCCTCTAAAAGTATAATGGGGGCACAATTTTATATACAGGGTGTCTCATGTAACGTGTTCCCTGGGCATTTTTCTCGAAAATGTGAGGAGTTATCGGAAAAATCCTAATAATAAAAGTGACATATCATTAGTCAAGGTATCCTCTGGCATAGCCAAAGTCCTTGAAAAAGGACTTGGGAAAGGATATATTTAAAAATTGTCCTTTTCGTCCTTATTAGGATACATTTAGATTACATTTTTGAATTCCGCAAATAAAACTAAAACGAAAATTTTATTTTCAAAATAGAAGGTCTCAAATTGTACTCTATGTACGGCGTTCCTTTGCCATTTTTATCGAAAATACACGCAGATATCATCGCAGTGCTGGTAACAAAAGCTACCCATCATAAGCCGGGCTATCTTTTGGTATCATAAACATTTCAAAAAAAGCCACACGATAAAGGATATCTTCGGTTTGATCCTTATCATCCTTTCTGAGGATACATTTTGGCTACATTGAATAACTGCAAATCAAATTAGAAAAAAAGTGGTATACCTACTGAAAATTCTTCGCAAAAAGAAGGTGAATCATTAACAGGTATGTAATATGTTGTCATAATTCCTGAGATAAAAGGGCCGGAATTTCGTCCCCATTCAAGTTCTAGATAAATTATCATTATCTTATTTTTATTGTTAATGTAAACTTCTGAGGCAGAAGCAAATAGATACAGGTACAAGTAGAAAATTCACAGAAAGGGGGCAAAACCAGCAAATATAATCCAAACAATTGTTAAGTAGGTTTGTACCTAATGTACTCATACCGAAGTATATCCAACTTTGCCCTAGTGCACGCTTCAAATAGGATAAATTGGTGATATGCAGTATGAAAATTTTATTCTAAATATGTTCTTTGATATAAATATTCTTGTAATGTCGCGCCTTGCAAATAGTGAATTGGTAGAGCTGCTGATTACATACGGGAAATGTAACCGTAATGCCGCAAAAACTGTGAGGAGTTATGTTGAACGCTTTCCAGACAGATGGTGCCGAACTAGGCAACACTCACGGCGAATAATAGAATGAGAGCAATATCCAGGACCAGCCTTATGCGGCAACATATTGCTAGAAATCCTCACGTCGCGAGATTCTGGATGCTCAAAAAGTACCATACAAAGGACGCTGAGAGGATTAATAATGCACCCCTACCACTTATATCTTTCTTAGAAATTAGAGGAAAGGGATTTCAGTAGTAGAACACAATTTTACAACTGGGCTCAACAGAAACTACGCGAAGATACAAATTTCTTCAGTAATGTACTATATTATTTACCGATGAAGCTACATTTACGAATTCGAATATGACCAATAGACATAACATAACAACATATTACATTTTTTATTTATTTGTCCACACGGACGGAAATCGAACCTACACTTGTTAGAATCGGTCAAATGATGGAGAAAGAAGAACTTTAAGAACTTTTTTTTATTCCTAATGATTCTAAATCAAAATTATAAATGCAAGAAGAAAAAACAACCGCCTCGTCCGGGGTTTGAAACCCGGACCTTCCGCTTGCCGGGCGACTGCTCTTACCACTGAGCTAACGAGACAGATGATTTTCCCTCCTGCGTTTATCAATTTGATTTAGAATCATTAAAAATAAAAAAAAGTTCTTAAAGTTCTTCTTTCTCCATCATTTGACCGATTCTAACAAGTGTAGGTTCGATTCCCGTCCGCGGGGAAAAATAAATAAAAATTAAACTTACAATTTATTTGTGCGCTTTCATCGTTACTGGTTAATGTCAGCTTTAAGCAAAACATGGCCTAGGAGGCTAACTACAAATTAAGAAATGCAATATCTGTCTCGTTAGCTCAGTGCTAAGAGCAGTCACCCGGCAAGCAGAAGGTCCCGGTTTCAAACCCCGGACGAGGCGGTTGTTTTTTCTTCTGGCATTTATAATTTTGATTTAGAATCATTAGGAATAAAAAAAAGTTCTTAAAGTTCTTCTTTCTCCGTATTACATACCTGTAAATGAATGACATTCTCTTTACGAAGAGCACTTTCTTTCCAATTTGATTTGCAGTTATTCAATGTAGACAAAATGTATCCTCAGAAAGGATGATAAGGACCAAACAGAAGATATACCTTTTTCGTGTGGTTTTTCTTAAATGTTTACCATACCAAAAAAAAGCCCGGCTTATGATGGGTAGCTTTTGTTACTAGCACTTCGATGATATCTGTGTGTATTTTCGAGAAAAATGGCAAAGGAACGCCGTACATAGAGTACAATTTGAGACCTTCTATTTTGAAAATAAAATTTTCGTTTTAGTTTTATTTGCGGAATTCAAAAATGTAATCTAAATGTATCCTAATAAGGACGAAAAGGACATTTTTTAAATATAACCTTTCCCAAGTCCTTTTTCAAGGACTTTGGCTATGCCAGAGGATACCTTGACTAATGATACGTCACTTTTATTATCATGAATTTTCCGATAACTCCGCAGATTTTCGAGAAAAATGCCCAGGGAACACGTTACGTGGGACACCGGTAAATATATATTGGAAATTTTCCATACTTTAATCTCTTAAAATATCTATCTGTTGCAATACCACATACATGAGACCTTCTTTTCAGTGATTTATTGATGGACGACGCCCTTGTATTAGGAAAGAAAGCTAGAAAAAGCAGGACCTGTTTATAAATTTAAAAGTTCGTTAACATTTAGAAAAATTAAAAGAGCGAATAGATTAATATGGCACCATTTTCGGCTCATTTTGTTATGCCTTCGCGTTCTCCCTCAAGTGTAAATAAAATTGCACTGCAAGCCATTAACCAAAATAGTGGTTATAAAAAAAAGTTTGAAAAGGTCTAAGTATATCTATAAGTCTAATATTTTTCACACACGCAAAGGGCTTATATAAAATTAAGTCAAAACAAAGATGTATAAACCGGTTTAAGTAAAAAGGGCACAATTGTACCTACAGTTTTAAAAGATTATTTCTCTCAACATGGGAAAGCAAATCTTTAGAAGGCTATCCAAGGGGTCCGCCAGAGGCCCTAGGAGAGATTTTTGGTATTATTGACGGTTTCATGGAAGAAAGTAAATTAGATTGGTCAAAATGTGAATATACATTCATGGCGTCAAACCAATGATGTGTCAGTATGAGGACTACTAAAGAACATACAAGACCACCAGAGGCAGAATGGAAGCATTTTGGAATATATCGAGAGGCTTTAGCTTGTAAAACGATACCAGACAAAGTCAACATCTGTCTCAGAAGTGCAATAAAGATTGTGAATTTGAGTAAGGCTCGTGCCACAAACCCAAGAAATTTTGGCGATATTTGATCGGATTTCCGTTAATGGCAAATATAAAAATTAAACATCACCAAAGACTACAAATTGAGTACGCATGGCTGGAGTTTTTTTTTTTATAAAGCATACTTACTGGAAGAATGAAATTGAGAAACACTGGTTTACAACTTTAAAATTTGATCAAAGTTATAACCATAGAAATATAGCTAAGTATATTTATGTAGGAAAAAAAAAGCAATACCGGAGCCAGAAGTGAACTTTGTGTTAGACCATATCAAGCATAGAAATAAATTACTTTATTTTATTTTTAATTATCTTTTATAAAATCAATTCAAAAATAGAAGAATCTTGAATAATCTACAAATATTAAAAAAAAAAAAAAAATAATAGTAACCTGATGATGCCTCACTAGGGCGAAACGTATCGTATTGTTTATAAAACCCGAATAAATAATATTTTTTGAACAATACAATTGTCTTTATTTAACTTTGTTAAAATGGCTTACAAAAAATAGTAATCAGCAATAAACCGTAACTGTCCATAGGTAAACCCCAACAAGATATTAAAATTTACCAAGAACTTCTCCATGTAAATATTTTCTACACTAATTCTAATTTAAGTGAATTTTCAATCGACAATTTTGGCATCCGAAATCTATAATAACCCTAATTCTCAAGTTGTCTAGCCTGTTGCTTCGATTTTGGCACATTGGCAGCACACAAATCTATACATCCCGTCCATTCCACAGGCACTCATTTAATATGTTCAGGCGTATATTATATATTTTGTCCATGCACATATGGATGGGTTACATATATAAATCAAATCAACATGTTTCTGCATTCCACTGGGACAATATCTAAGAATGAGGAAGGGTATGGCAAGATATACCTACACCCACTGTGAATGTTTATGTTTCCTAGCTATTACTGTCTGTGGTTATATGGAAATGTATCGCAAAAGGATCAGTGAGCATTGGCTTCCTTTGAAAACAAGAATGTCATATGACACTATGTCCCCGAAGGCGAGAATATACTATGTTTTCATTTCAGTGCTATTTGGCAATTAGTTTTCGCCCCAGGGTAAAAGTATTTTGATATTATACTTTGATATGAGGGGACCTTTGACGACACACGAAGGAAAGTTTATGATATCGGGCTGCACATATAGTTTTGATGGGCTTTATACAATGTTGCGGAAGGAGGAGAATTTATATTGCCATCGGGAGTACCATACACGTTTTATTTTCATCCTAGATACATGTATGCAATGGTCTACTAACAGAAGATACTCGTATCTGATGCAGATTTAACGTTAAGAAGAGGAGAGGATAGATACTTATCATTGTCAGAGTAGGCATACATATATATTTCTGGATTACTTTGATGTATATACAGACACACACACACACATACAGTTCAGATAAATTATTGAGATACGAATTAATTTCAGGTTTTGACCCTTTAGCTTTCGTCGCATTTTCATGTATGTATAGATACTTGTATAGGCAAATTTAATCAATATCAGAACAGATACGTTTTTTAATTATTTAAAAAGACAAAAAAATAGGGTTTTTGAACTTATTTACAAGCGAAGGGCTAATTATGTTGCTGAGAGAATACGGCATACATACAAAATCATTTGGCAGAGTTGTAAATGTTTCCATGGGTGGATAATGCAGAGAGTGGAGAGAGGTGTTGGGCGCTGAAAGTAGAATCAGTGCGTCTCATTTCTACAAGAATAAAATGAATGTGGGCTAGAAAGAAATTTCTACAAAGATAAATTAAAAACTGGGTAAAAAAAAAATATTTCGAAATTTCGAATTCGAATTTTTGCTTTTCGAAATCGAAAATCCCAGTAGGATCCAGTGTAGTTCTTTTCACATATCAGCAATCATTTTATACGGTTCACAATCCTAAAAGTGATATTTTGGCGTTAGACGAGAGATTGAGAACGATAGGAAAGAACGTTCTTACTTAACTCCACTTTTTGTGACTGAACTCTAATCCGATTTCAGTGAAATTTAAAGATTTTGTAAGCCGCTTAATGATATTTTCGGAGTTCGAAAGGATGATGCAAATTTTGGTACTCTCCTCTAATTGCCATGTGTAATACAACGTTGGATAGCTCTTGAGCTGAACAGAAGTTAGTATTGCACCTAGTTACACTGTACTATACATGTCAGTTTTAGCAATAGTCAAATTTCGTAATCCACTGCCATTTTGGGCAGCATTAGAAATGAGTCAGCGACACATGCTACCTAGAAATCGGTATTGACTTCACCTCCTTTCTTCCTCTTTTCCCTCCGTTATCAGTTATAGGAAGGACCAAATACTTCCAAGCATTGTATTTTTAGCAACTGTCCTAATCAGATCCGTCATAGAATACCAAAAGTTATAAAGATACACACCTAGAGAACACTTAGATAGTAATAACTGGGCCGAACTATCGCAATTCTTTAATATCACTCATGACTTGAATGCATCCCAGCTCAGTGATATTAGTGACATGCTAAGGAACGCTTTACAAAGAGGTTCTAAGCTAGATTTTAATACGGGAGGTGCTGTGACTCGCTCACTAAGCAAGAGATTTAAAAATCAAAGAACCGCTTTAGGTATATTCTCACAAAACTGCGAACTGATGATTCCAACGAGAGATGTGATACATTGTTTTATATGTCAAGGAAAAATGTCGAGCGGTTTATTTATGTAGCACAACTATAGACAAATAACAATAACATACAAAGTCTGGACAAGTACAACAAAAATATGCAACCTTTTCTATAATATAAAATTAACGATGCCTCGACCAGGGTTGCTAGATTACAACAGATGGATTCTCATACCAAGTTTACAAAAATCTTGTACGTCATGAAAAATTCTCGTACAATAGGCTTAACGCGAAATTAATGAGAAATGGCGGTTTAATTGAAACTGGGGATTATTTAGTAACATTTTGTTTTATTCTTTTTATAAAAAAAATAATGGGTATCTTTAAAAACATTTTATTTGATAATCATTTTAAACTAGTTTTTGTATTAAAATTTTGTAGAGTCTTGTTCTTAAAATAAAAGACATCTAGTTAGGCTAGGGTTATTTGGGTCCGAGTTAATATTTTGATCGACATTTTCATCATCAGGTCGCACTACAGTATCAGGTTTATTCTATTTATATGATACCGACGTTGTGCGACTTATCATTTGGGTGGTAGGTTTCATTCGACTGTGTTTTAACACATTGAGCTGAAAGGAGGGCTCCGATCAAGCACTTTGATGAAAGCCCATTAATATGAAATTCTCAATTTTATTCTTGTTAGGTTGCTTTTAACAAAACTCCTCTCGGTATTGCCATTGGAATGTGCGAGAGTTAAAACGGATAGCGTAAATTGTGGTAGAACTATATATTTGTGGTCGTCATCAGCAGTGCGGATTCGGGAAAGCTTGTGCCAAAATATGTCAACTTCCTTTTCTTTGGTGATGTACGGAGGAAGTTGGTTCAAGGGAATAAATCGACACACGTCATCGAGTCGCTGCAGTTTCTTATACTCTAGACAGACTGTCTCCATAATGACTTAATTTTTAATCAAATGGAGTCAAATATGCAGCGTGCCACATAAATGAAGTCCACAAGGACCCAATTGCAACATCTAGCTTCGGCTTAAAGGAATCAAATTTTACCCCATTTAGTGAAATTGCAGTAAAACTGCCATCTACCGTCATTAAAATAAACTGAATTTATTGGAAAGTAAAAAGCTTTTCAAATAAAATTAGCAGTGACGACAATCAGCTGATCATGAAAGAAATTTCTTTGTCATTTACTTCTCTTTTTGGTCTGTTTCGACAACGCAATTTTTTTTTTACTCAAAATGCTATGCAACTACAGTAAATAGTGGCAAATTTTCTTGATAGCATAAATAATTTTCGTTTATAGTCTGTCACCTCTTTATTTCCTTGAAATGACTGAATTTCAAATTATGTCATTATGGGCACAGTCTGTCTGGGTATTAGGGTTTGGCGGCTTTACCATAGGACACAAGCTACATAAAAACATGAATAATGGAGTATCGTTTCGGTATCTTGAGATCAGACCTAAAACTATCGCTCCCATAGAAAAATAATATTATAACAAATTATACAATATGTTTTCTTTCTAATGATGTTTAAAAAAAATTACATGTAGGACCAATTTATGGAAATTGTGGTGTTTGAACCAAATCCAAGCTATTTTTATATGAAAAACTCCTGCAATAACAGAAGGCAAAAAGTGTGTAATGTCGCCCGGTATGCTCTTTTCAAGTCTCTTAAAAAAAAAATAAATAGAACCGTAACTCCCGGAATATACAAGCCATTCTGCATACTTTTCTTAAATTATCCTTTACTCCGCTTTTGTTAGTAGTATTTTCACAGTGTGTAAATTCTGGTTGGAAAATATTTGACACCCAAATTCTCGTACTTTCGCGTACGAGAATGCATTTTGTCTCGTACATCGTACCTGAGCAGAAATTCACGTACATGTACGATACGAGAATATCGTACGTCTAGCATCGCTGGCCTCGACGATGCCTCGACTTGGCACATTCAAAAAACTTCTTCGGCCATCATTTAGACCGCTCCTAGAGCACTTCTGAAGAGCAGCATTGAAACGCTTGCCTCTGCGGACATGCCTATGTTAAAAAACAATGAACTGGGATAGGGAAAAGAAGCGCTACGAGCTTTCAAGGAAGCGCTTCAGGGTGGTTCTTTGAGCGTTTTTTTTTCCCAGTGCGATGCGACGGAACTTACATCTATATACATAAAAGTGCTATTACTCGGATCGGACAAGGAATCAAGGTAAGCCCCATCGCAATTCTTGTTTCAAATTTTAAATACCATTTCCAATTACTGGCATCATACTTTGGTTAACAAAAGTTTTAAAAAGTTTTTAAAAAAAAAAAACGATATTTGTTTCTGAGTCTTCGGAAATAGAATATGACAATTTTATGTTGAAAATAATTAATCATGTTCAACATAAAATTGTCCTGTGTGGACATTCGTATGACAGATAGGGCAGGTGACAACTTTAGGTTCGGAGTATCAATATTTCGAGAACGAAATATTCGGGAATGATTTAGGAAAATTTGTAGAGTATAAAAACGGCACTTCGCATCGCCAGGAGGCAGTTGTACTTCAGGCAGTGAATTTCGATTGATGGATTTTCGAAATATTAATGGCTGAACTGCAATACATCCAACTAGGAGACCATGTGGTTAGTTACAATTATACCATGAAACAAGTTGGGTTCAATGGTGGTCCAGAATTATCTTGTAGAAATTATCTGAACTTGTATGTAATGATTGGAAAGTTATGATAATATGATGAGCGTGATAATGAGGATGAGAGGATCAACAAAAGTGTTACATATCTGAGCGATGTGTTGTTGACAACAGATCAGCAGATCACTATCAGCAGATCACTATTATTACATATACATATCTAAACTGTTCAGATATGGTCGAAACCGTAAGAGGAGTAATATTCTACTATAAAAACAAAGGGAGTACCTCCAAAATCTCACTTGAAATTTGACAAGATATAAAATCACATTGAAAGATCCACTTTGTTCTGTTCACATTGTTTCTTCTCTGAAATATAGATATCCACTAGAAATAGCTTGTTCTTCCCATTCATAAAAAAGCACACCCAAATAAGTATGGGAATTCGTAGAAATATTTTGTCAACTACAAGATTTGAACAACCATATATTTCATTTGTAATTATTTTCACCCTACTACCTAGGCCTTGTCTGATTCCTCGTTTTACATTTTTCGAGAATTTTTGATCGCACATAAACTTGATTTGATTATTTTAACGTAACACCAGCAAATAAAGAAAAAAAGGCCACACAACCCGGAGCGGGTGTTGAATTAACTGTTGCTAATTTATTAAGAAGAACTTTCTTTGGTTTTCTTGCTGAACTTTTGATGGCATTTAAAAAGAAAAATATGTTGTTTAATTACGGAGATGATGACTTATTAACTTATCATGTTTAATGCAATTTTATGCTTTTTGTACCAACTCGCAGAGCATTTCATATCGATTTGTCATCGATGTCCGTCTCGAGAACACTCTCAGAAATATGCAATTAGCAGCATTTGAAGATCTCTCTCTAGTTAATCCAGCTGTATCCGATAGGGATATCTTTGATTCTAGAGTCTGCAGGAATTACTTTATGGTGTGTTTTTAATTTTAGGAGCCATAAAAATCTTGAATAGTTTGCTGTTCATATCTAGTCAATAATTGTCATTTGTATCAGGGACTCCACTATTCATTTTTATAAGGCATAACTCTGCAATTTGTCATCAAACCAGTTATGCGAAGATTCCAAAAGTCTTGAACTCAATGTTCAGAAAGAATGTTCGTGGCACAATTAGAGCTTAGAGGTGAATATGTAATATTAGTAATTTTGAAAAACGAAATTTCTGAAGGTTTTAACATGAACTTATGGCACTGAGTTCTTGCTCTCCCCTTTGGAGAAGATCGTTGTCAGAAGTTAAATTTTTTAGAGAGCTATTTTTTGAAAGATGATTTTTTTGTAGAGCTTCTTATGAAAGTATTAAAAGCTAATCCACGTACGAATTGAAATTTTAATTCATTTTTTACTAAAATTTAATATATTCTCAACTTGATTCTAATTCACAATTTATTAAATTTAAATTCTCTTTGATAATAAATTTTCATCAATATATATTAAATTCTAATTTGTTTCTATTGCAGGTTTAGTAATAAATGTTGTAATACATCTTAAGCTTTCTTAAGATTAATACAGCATTTTAATACAGTTAGATTATTAGTTTTTAATATATTTTTGGAGTGGACTTATATACAATCTTAAAAAGATTAGAATTTACACCCAACTTTTTAACCGTGCCCCAATGATATCTCAGATGTAATTTATGACCAAATTATGGAAAAATTACCTATCCCCAATTTGTAAGTTTAAATCGGCCGTAAATGTTTTTGAGAAATGATTTATAGTAAGTTTCAATTAACGTTTAGTTAGTTTTATAGCAAAAGAGTTGCTTTATGTTAATATCATTTTAAGCTTTCGAAAACACAGTCTTATGTTCAGAAACGGAAAATGTTTATTTAGTTTTATTTATTTTATGTATTAATGTGATTTCTTTATTCAATTAATTTGTTCAACAACAACAACAACAACAAAAACAATTAAAAAAATTAAAATAAAGTAATACATTTTTTTTTTTTAACTTTATAAAGAGAGTCCTCTCATACATGTGTCAGTCCCCTGTCGCAAATTTTCATAAAATCCTCTACAAAACATAAAAAATTATCCAGCCCTTAAGAGCACACAATCCAACTAATTCTTATCTTTGCTCTCGTCCAGTTTTTTCCATTAGTTAAGGGAAAAAATGTTTTTACAGGAGCAACTTTCCCATTAGTAGGGAAATATCCAAATATAAAAATTACCATATTCCATTTATAATATTGCAATTTTATTCTACATATCGAGGTGACCTGGTCTTTCAGATTCTTAATCTACAATAAAACATAACTGAGGCAATATGTTATGAAACTTGCGCCATTATAATCATTATATCTCAGCAGCCTATCTAAAAACCTGCTCAACGAACTACCTTTAAAAAATAATAAATTCATGCCAACACTTAAAATATTCCGATGCTCCTCCACAGCATAGACAATCTGCAATTGCAGATGTACAGCCCAGCACTAAGTAAAGCCAATCCACATTGATGTTAAGCCATAATAAAATATATCCAAATATTTATTGAAGTGCATCTGCATATCATAACAGCTCTTCGCCATGTCAGTCTCATTATTCATGGCCTCGGTGCCGAACACCAAATATCAAAACTACAACAACTATGCACACTTGGAGAAGTTGCTGAACTATGGAAAGCACTTTCTGTTCGACTTAATATTTTTCTTGAGTTTTCCATTTGCTTTAGTACTTGGGAAAAGTAAAACAATAACTTTTAAGGAAGTTGAATTGTTCACGAAGCTGAAACGGACGATGAAACAATGAGTGTTGGATGTGGGAAGTCGACAAATATAATTTTGAGAAATTCGAAAATGTCTCGAAATGAAATGAAACAAAAACAATAGTGTGCAAGCACAAGGCTGCACAATTCAATCTCAATGCAGTGTTGATGCAGATCGAATGAAAATTTTGGTGCAAGTGGATGGTGGATTGTTGAAAATCTTGGAATATTTATATTTTCCTATTTCTATTATTGCCAATGACTATAGAGATTATATTATTGCGCTCAGGTTTTATTAGGAGGTGATTTTTAAACAAATTTAACTTCGGCTATTTTATTTTTAGTCATTCTTTACAGGTGATGAAGTTTTCAATATTTATCATATAATGAATTTACGAGTCCATATATAATCTTGGGTGAATATTACTTATGTGGTCAGACTGCTCAAATTTTGAGGGGATGACGATTTTTTTTCTCACTTTTGTATTACTTTAGTTCAATGTAATGAAACTAATTAAATTTGAGATAATGAAAATGAATACAAATGTTGTTCTGGAAGGAACACGTGATATACCTACTAGTCATATTTTCGGCCAGGACGTCTGCCATTTTTATTCATATGCTGGTTGTCTTTGTTTTTTTCTATTTTTATTTAAACACCAACAAATCTTTATTAATTATAGTAACAAATTCCAAATTTTATTTCCAGTATGCTTCAATTAAGTAAATACGAGGAAAAAGGGCGTTCCTTGTTGGAATACTTAGCTCGGTAAACTAAGAAAAAGCCTGAGAAAGTAATTCAACAGAGCTAAAGTCCCTCAGCAATTAGAGGTATGTAAAAAAGCTCTACCCGAATATAACAAGGAGATCAGAAAATTCAAAAACGAGAGAGCTGGAGAAACTTCTATGAAGAAATTGAGAGCGCCTCAAAAGCTGCGCGACTCAAAAAGCCTGTGCTAACGGTCATTACAACTGCATTGGTTCCCTCAAGCACTCTGATGGAAGCCTTTCCGTGAATACCAAGCGAACGCTAGAGATTACCCTGAAAATGCACTTCCCACTTTGTGACCGACGAACTCTACGTAGATGCCAGATTCTCAGTGAAACCAGTGGTGCTTAACAGGGATTACCGATCAGCAAAGAAGATTGTCACCGAAGCAAAGGTGAGATGGACTGTTAAGTCCTTTAAACCTTTCAAAGCTCCTGGCAGTGATGGCATAATTCCGGCATTATTGTAAGAAGCGCTGGGTTACACTAAGACCCTTATCGCTGAAATATCTAGAGCCAGTCTGTGCACGGGATATATCCCCAAAGCATGGAGGCTAACCGGGGTTGTTTTTTGTACCGAAAGCAGGTAAAAACTATCCAGGGCTATCAGTCTGACATCTTTTTTCTTGAAAACTCTAGTGAAAATAATTGACAACTATATTCAGACGACGTTCCCAAAAGCTTTCCAAGCCTACCACTTCGAAAAATACACCAAGGATGCTTTCAGCAGACCGGTAGAAACTATAAAGAAAGCATCACAGGAGAAGAAGATTCTTATATGCTTTTTCATGGAGAGACAAGGCGTATTCGACAACACTCTTTTTAACTCGAACAAGAGGATATCCGAATATAGAGGCATAGAAACCTGCGTCGGCAGATGGATTGGAAATATGCTTGAGAAATGCTGCATACTAGCTACCATAAATGTCGAATTCAACACAATCATGACAACTAACGGTTGGCCTCAAGGCGGGGTTTTATAACCACTTCTTTGACTCTTAGTTGTGGATGAGCTAATAAATTTACTTCATGAAGCGGGCTTTAAGTCCCAAGAATATGCCGATAATATTGTCATTTGTGTCAAAGGAAAATTTGATTCAGCTTTACCCGAGCTTACGCAAACTGCTTTCAACATCGTTACCAGATGGTGTCAAGACAAGGGACTATCAATAAACCCAGGTAAAACAGTGCCACTTCCCTCTACTAGGAAAAAGAATCGTAAAGAATTGTAATAATATATTCCAAAGAAGCAAAATATCTAGGAGTAATTCTAGACAGCAAGTTTACCTTTAAATGATAACTAACAAAGCCGTGTGGGCATTCAGCTCATACCACAGGTTTTTCGGAAAGAAGTGCGGTCTGAACGACAAAATAACCATATGGAACTCCCAGGGCATAGTCAGACCCGTAATTTCTTACGGAGCAAACGACTGGTGGCCTAAAACATTGCAGACAACCACCAAGAGAACCCTTGATAGGGTGTAAGGCAAGACGTGTTTAAGCGCCGCTGGCGCCTTCAATTCGTGTCCTCAACGAGCATCTGAATCCATTCTAGGCTTACAGCCACTCGACATCTTTATTCAGAGGAAAGCAGCGGCTAGTATGCTTAGAACATAAGGCCAGGTGCTCATATTTCCGCCAGTGTAAGTTATCTCAATATCTTCGAGCAGGTCAACATTAACAAACTAGATGCTCTAACAGATACTATAGCCAGAAAACTTTCGTATAAAACAGGATACCAGGTAACCCCTTACAAAACCAGCCAGATACTAGATAGAAGGTTCCGGTTCCCGCGATAGGCCCCAGTTTGGTATATTGACGGATGCCGGAAAGATGGCAAAAAATACGCAAGGGTGGTTGGTCCAGAAGTGGAACTATCCATTTCGCTTAGTGTGTCACCTTCCATTTTTTCAGCCGGAAGTTTATCTATAGAGATGGAGCCCAGGAAGGCCTAAAAAAGGGCTGCAAGAACTCCAGCATCTACATATGTTTAGACAAGTAAGCTGCGCTCCTAGTCTTTGATTTAAAACTAGTCTGGAGCTGCTACTGGAAATTCCAGCTATTGTCTCGGGACAACCAAGTAACGTTGGTATGGGTTCCTGGACACGAAGGAGTGGACGGTAATGAAAAGCGGACGCACTGGCTAAAACTGGAGCTGACTGTCCATATACTGCCCGACCCGATATTTAGCCTACCAAAAAGCCCCCTTGAGGGGAACTTCTGGCGTAGCGCGCCTAGTACGAGACAGGCGAATAAATACCTCAACTCTTCTCTTCTCCAGACGCGCCACCTTATCGGAGCTGACAGTCGCTTAGACTCTTTGCTAATACAGTCACTGGCTATGGCCCATTCCGTCACTTCTTGAGGAAGATAGGCAATGCAACAGTGAACTGTATCGACGAGGAAGATGAGACGTCGATGCATGTTATATGTGAGTGCCCACAGCTTGCAGGTCCAAAGCTGCACATTAATTGTAAATAAGGTTTGCAATCTAAACCTAAGAGCAATAATCGAACTCGTGACAAGACTCGATTTTGCCTAGCCTCCCTTGGGGAAGGCACAATAGATCAGCTCTGGTCGCGGTATCCACATAGTCTTGGAGGCCTAGTTGTACCTACTCTTAACAGAATAAGAACTAAATACGAGTTCAAAGTATTTGAATTTGAAAAACGCAATCATAGAATTAGTCTTTAAACAACTAACTTAAAATTAGATCAACTAACTACAGATTACAATACATAAGATTAATAGCTCTTTCGATTATATGATTTTCTGTATTCAGCCTATTCTTTAAGTGAAAATCAATTTCATTATATACTTTAGGTCCCAGAATGCTTGGATACCATTTGCACGAATATCTGTTGCACTCTTAACCTGCTAGTGGGCGAGTTAATTGTCTTCTGCTGTTCTATGTCATCGTGTGAGCTTCGAATAGCTGTCTATTTGGTACGTTGGGTTTCATTATTGCAAAGTGGATTACTTTTACTTTATTTGTACTATTCGTCTCTGGCACAGTTTGTCAGGTGAAGCACAATGTGCCAGCTCAACTAGAAGGCTTAGGAACTTAATGGCGCAGAGTAACATTCGATACCGACTGAAAATTATTCAATTTTATAAATGGCGGTCCTGGAATTAAGTTTTTGTTATTACAAAGCCATGCACAGCACAACATGGCAAGAGGGAGATACAGAAATGATTAGGGGTTATAAGGAGAATGGTGGATGTGCCATTGTATGTCACCCTTAAACTTCCGCAGATTGTATGCCGAAGGAAATACAGGAGATGCTAGACTGATCAACATTCATACAGTTCGGGATAAAAAAGGATCGCGGAATTTTACAGATCGGCCGAAACTAATTTGAAGGGTAAAAATTTGTACGCGGTTTGTAGCGTAAGTATGTACTGCATGCAGGAACTAGTTCACAAGGGATCAGACTAGCTATTTCATCAGCATATTGACCAGGCATATAGCGATAACGGAGCGAAAGGCATCCGACATTGCGGTGGTGTTCGAGCGAGGCGATATAACAAGTTATTGGCAGATCGTCAGTGAGCTTGAAGGCTCTCTTCTGAACAACGTCTAATGAAGCTAAGGCTACGCGACTAGCCCCCGCCCATATATGGGAATTGTGTTCCATTCCAAGTCTAATGTAGGACTTGTAGAAGACCGCTAGATACGATGAGCTGAAATATTTCGTACACCTTTTCAAAAAGACATTTCCATACAAGATGTGATCTGTCCATCTCAATTTACTGGAAATATTAATGCCCAGAATGCATAAAGGCGGTGTAGCGTAAATCAGTGCTCTATAAAATGAAACGGAAGTGGAGAAATTACGATTTTGTTTTAAAGATGATCTGGTCATAAAATATCGTTTCACGCATGCGACATACCCTCTGCAGTCTGGAAGAGTATCGAATGAGTAAGCGAAATCAAGGGTACTGTCATCATCGGAACTACGAATGGGATTGAAATTAAAGGAAAGCAGATTATTAACGAAAATTAAAAATAGAGATGGAGAGATACCGGAGCAAGTCAACATTTATGGTATGACGTTCAGATGTAGCGCCATCTAATGCAATATATATTTGGCCAATAGACAGGAGACTCTCAATCCATAATAAAAGAGGAGGGGGAGATCAAGTGCTCTAAGTTTGACTAAAATGGCTGGATGCCAAAGTCTCACTAGCCGTAGAAATATCCAAAGCAACGATTTTGCAGTCACTACAATTGTGAGTGCTACGGTTCCAATGTTCCCAAAGAAAATTCAGCAAGTCTCCAGATGAGCGTCCAGCGTCCAGCCATAATGGCAATCGTTGATGGTTTGATTAGTTTCTCGATACTTCATTAATGTGTAGTTACTGGTAGATTCGAAAACATATGAAAGATGAAATGATTGCAATTGGCGGATAATTTGAGGGATCGCTATCTTCTCCTCTCTTGGAAATAGGCTGAACGTTAGCTAGTATCTAAGTGGTTCGAAAAAAAGACAAGTAGAATAGTTTGCATAGAGGCTTAGCAACGGATGAGGTAAAGCTTTTAATTAACACTGGAGAGAAACCATCAGAACCTGTTGTTTTGGAAACGTTGATCCCTTTAAGGACCTTGAACACATCTCTTGTACGGATATGTATTGGCTCTTGTACTCATCCATACGGGAGCTGCAAAACAGGTTAAGTAGTGAATGTATAGACGAACTGGTTATTTCTGATGGTTTTGATCAGGTACCAGAAACTTTTGCTACTTTTACGGTTTACCAACATTCTTTGTCTAATATTCTGGTGAAAAAGAAACTTTTTTTCTCCGGATAATGAACTTGCAGGTGTTCTGTGCAGTCTTGTAGAGTTATTTTAGTTCGGGACATGGATGCAATTGATATGCGCGAAAAGCGGACTCTTTCGCTTTTATGGCTTGGTTGCACTTATCATTAAACCATGAGCGATTTTCCTGTTGTTGACATCTGCTCTAAGAATACGGAATGTTTTCAGGCATTACTGAGCTGTGTAATGTTCTTTCATCAACATCGCTCGAAGCAAAATAGACCGACCAATCAATTTCTCTAAGATACTGATTAATACTTTCCCAATCAGCGTTCTTATAGTGCCAGAATAGCCTGATTGCTTGGGGCGGCACAGGTTTGAGGTAGTAAATTGAGTCGTGATTAAACGGTTGTCTAAATTACCAAGAGGAGAGCCGACTGAGAAGGACTATTTTTCGAGGTGAGATGATAGAAACAAATCTATTAAACTGGCTCTTTCACCAGCTGTAGCAGGGATTCGCGTGGAAGCATCCACTAGCCCTTCCAAATTCAAAGATTCACACAAGGGTTCAATGAATCGGCCCGCAGGGCTTGCGTAAGAAGATTGTTTGAACCGCAGTATGTTATGGACATTAAAATCACCTGCCAGGATGATTTCGGAAGAGGGGAGATAGAGAGCAAATGATAAATATTTTTGAAGATATGATCATATACGGATACCGTGTCATCATTAGATATATTTGGGCTGCGACAAAGGAACCAGAAGTAGATGATGTGCTTGTTAAGTTTGAACCGAATAAAATGTAATCTAGTTCTGGATTGACAGAAGGAAGAATATAGATTTTGGGATCACTGTATGCTGAGAAAAAAAAGGCACGTGATGCTATGCTGACTTCACTTAACATAAGATTGGCCGAATCTTTTGAGTTAAGGTGGCAGTACACCGAAAAACGATTTGCTCTAAATCTACGAATGTTGCAGAAATCTAAAATCAAATTTTGCATTCTCAGAAGCAAAAAAAAAAAAAAAAAAAACAAAAAGCAGAAGAAAAAGCGATATACAACAACACAAATTATTTATTGATATTAGCTTATAATTTAATAGGTACCTTATTCACCAGTTTCTTTAGAATAACAAGACGCCTGTGTTTTTCAATCATGAATATTAACAAATCGTAAATTGATTAAAAATTATTAAAAAAAATTCGAAAATTGTTAAATCAATGCAATGTCACGCATGAAATAAAACTATTTATTAAATTTTTATTATTAATATAAATAATATATGATAGATAACACTAACTTTTTGTTTTTTTGCAGTGGATCAATGTAGACTATGCATCCCTGCCCTAAAGAGTGGAAAGTAATTTTTCATATCTACTTATGTAACTAAAACAAAAAACAATTTGGGACTTTTCATAGTAAATTCAATTTATAAAAAGTTAAAAAGAATTAAATTTTTACTTTTTAGAACATTTTGTAACATAAAATGTATTTTTATTTTAGTTTTTATTATCTCCACAAATAAAAAAAAGCTGCCTTCACAAAATCCATGTTTTACAATGAAATAATACAAACACTTCACAAATTACACCTCCATTGTCAAAAACACTCGAATAAAACCAATTAAATTGCAATTCATGAAATGTATTCAAAATTTTATTGTTGCCAGAAAGTGTTTTAAATTGAAGTGTATTAAAAAAAAAAAAAACTCATGACATATCCGCGTATCTGTACGCATTATACCCGATTACATTAAATAGGATAACTGCCGTCAATAGAAAAGACACTTCATGCGAATTGTCAGCGATAACAATATAAATTTGCAAATCAAATCCCGGCAAAGGGAATATCCCAGGCATGTGAATAAAAGTCATGCATGGAATATGTTCAGCAGATAATGTTGACATAAATTATTCGGGATTTATACATGTCCATCACTTCGGGATGCCACTAATCTGGTTCTGCAGTGCACATAAAATTTTATTTCCACAATATTGGACCGTTTCGATGTACTTAAATCGGGATATTTTAGGTTATCTTTCTTAAATTGTTCAACAGCTAAATATACTACGCACTAGTGGAATTGAATTGTATGAATTTAAAATGATTGCTAGTGGAAAAGATAACACGAATATAATTCTCTGCGCTCTGCCTACATTTATACATAAAGTGGTTGGGCCCCCATAGTTTTTACTATTCAGGTTTGTTAATCCATGAGCAACTATAATAATTATCATTATTAACCCAAGTCATCTAATTAACAATTAAACAATTAAAAAAGCTAGAATTTGTCTAACAAGGAGAGGGTCCCTACACGTCATCACCGATTTCGTCCAAATTCACAGTATTGACTAGAAAATGGCGCAAATGCGAGCTTCAGATGACAAAACGAAACCGAAATAATGCATAATGTAGGGGAGACCGGAGTTTTGTACGCTTATACCTTGGAAAATGCTCAAATTTGCAAATTTTCGCGGATGTTGTCGCGGTTAAACGGTTTGAACGAAAACGCCAAATTCATTTTGGTAAAATGCCAACCATAGAGGAGGTATGTATATTTTCGATTCTGTAAATAAGATTTCCGTGCATTTTCAAAGTTCGTCGGTAGATGGCGAAAAGTGGGTATGCAAAATTTTTGTAGCTTTAATTTTTTTTAAATAGGTAAATGACATCCGATCTTCCTGAAATTTTATACAGATAATTCCTTAGTAAAAGTGCATCCATAAAAAATAAAAATATAGATTAATAATTGATAAGTTGAAGAAAAATATTTCGAAATGGATTTTTCAGACTGAATTTTGGCCGTCGAAAATTAAATTTCGAAACTTAATCAGAAGAGAAAGGAAAATATTTTAAAAAAAATCAGAAAAAAATCACAAAATACTAGTAAAGGAATTCTGCAAATCGTATAATATTTACCCCACCTCCCTCAGAACATCCGAATTCGGGAAATGAGAAACTTTTTCCCATTGGTATGTATGAATGACCTTTTCACATTGATTTTTTTATACGATTTTGATGACATTGTGTAGGAATATCCTACACAGATGGTAGAATATAAAATAAATATCCCCACTCCTGGAAAATATTTTTTTTTTATTATTATAATAATATATAAGTAACCCACCATGGGTTACCACTCTGTAACCCGGTGCCATATGAACCTCGTAATAGTTTCAAAAACCATAAACAACTCAAAATAAAAACTCAGCAAAAGAATTTTGAAATTCAGTTAGAACTTGGCCGAGATATAAATGTGGCAGCTTTACAGTATTGTGCTGCTAATTAACGTAAGTTGAAAGTAATTAGCAAACCTCGCAATCTTATTTTGAAAAATGATCCTAAAGTAATTGGAGTAATGACTTGTGGTTTTCTGTATATGAAAGATAACAGATTATAGATAATTGTAACGTATACCCACAAGATGGTAATTATCAAAATTTTTTTTAACCCCGGGCTCCCCTACATCATGCATTATTTCAGTTTGGTTCGGACATCTGGAGCTCCCACTTGCGTCACTTTCATTTCTAGTCAAACCATACATATACTATGAATTTCAAAGAGATATCGGTCATGACGAGTAAGAACCCTCTCCTTGTAATACAAATTTTTATGTATCCCTAGATGAATGGTCGTATGTGTAATTTCGTATGGTCATCCATCTGTGCAAGTTTGATTGTTGAAGTGGTTTTTAGTATCTAGTTCAGTTCGTCGGAGAGTAAAATTTATTATAACCCATTTTATATGAATTCATATTCTCATTTCAGTACAATAAAAATGTATCGGAACTGATCGTTTTCATAGTATACGTAAAAATTCAAAAGTTTTATATCGCAACACAAAGGGGTTAGTCGATTTAGCCCATTTTTGAGATTTTTTTACTATTACTATGAAAACACCACCTAACAAATTTCAGCTCTCTACGTTGACGTGTTCTCAGGCAGTGCCCAAATATATAGTGGAAACCGAAATTTTTGTTTAGCCGCTTTACGAGGGAGTTGCCAGATTGGTCCCATTTTCGAACTTAAATTTACTTTTTTTGTTGTTTTTGTGTTTTTTTTTTAAAAAGCCAGTGAGCAAAATTTCGGGGCTTCCCAGATAAGACAGAACAAGCTCTGATCATCTTCTCGATATGCTCCAGAGGAAATGAGAACACGCTCTCTGACTACACGAATTGATATAAAAAAAACATATTGTTTGCATAATCGTTTTATAAGACTCATGTCCGCCTTGACGAGCGAAGTCTTCGGACGTCGGTTAAAAATGATCGTGTGATAATCGGTGCGTATCCGAAAGAATACATTCAGAACGTATTATAAAGAATATAAAATTGATATAAATGAGTATTCACAGGAACATATTCAAAACGTATTCAAAACGATAATGAATAGATATGGATAAAACCCATATACGGGACGTTTTCAAATGAATAAAAAATTGAAAAAAGTATAAACTAACTACCAAAATTACTCACTAGAAACCACCATAAACTTGACATTAGATCTGACTGAGAACAATAACCGAGATTCCGTTTCGATACGAAAAGTCGATATCAAATAATGTATCGAAAACGTATCATTGTTATGTTCGACCGTACAAAAACCCGAACGCTGCTGTACCGAGGCAGGAACACAAATTCGATTTTCCGAAATGCATGTATTCTATTCATATCCAGTGGATTACTTTTACCGGAATTGAATGAAGTTTACCGATTTCGAGCCGATCATCCGTGTCGAAAGAGTATCATTTTGTTATCAGTGTTGAAACGAACGCGTTTTCGAGTTATCGTGAGGACGGATAGACAGACAGACTTCGTTTACTTTGTAATATGGAAAAGAAGATAGAGATATATATAAATAAAGAGAAAAATTTAAGAGAGACAGATTGAGAGAGAGCGAGAGAAATACGAAAGATGAAGATAGACCAAGAGTCAGTCTCTACTGAAGGCATATTAGTAAAAGCTGTTCAGCTACATATGCATCTTCTAAATAAATTAGTTCTTTGACCTTTAACCGGAAATAGTTGTATTCAAACAATTCAAAGCACTTTATTAATGGAAAAATTATTATTATTCTGGCTGATTTACAGTTAGAAAGTTAACAAATTTGGGTAAACGACAACGATGCGGTAGCATGTACATATATTTTACACTGAATAGACCTTATGCGTTCTCATGTTTATCTGCAAGTATTTGGATGTCATTTTTGTCAATTCTAAAGAGATGCATACAGAAAACCTAAGGAATTTTTTCGTAGATATCGAATAGACCCATTTTTGTCATACCTTAAATAGTCTAGAAAAGAGTTTATAGTATGCAATACAAAAATTGTCATGAAGATAACTGTAGATGAGTTATAGGAGCTCAAGAAATCAAACGGCTCTTTTATACAAATTAGAAAGGAGACTATAGAGGATCTACGAGGGTGAATCAAATTTAAGCGAGACTTTTGCCCATGAGCACGCAAAATTAAGGTGTGATATTTCTTGCTTCGTGAAGTGTTGGGCGAGGATGTCAAAAGCGGGAGAAGCACGTGAGCGACCTCGTTCGTTCTCTCCAATATCCATAGTGACGATGTTTGAGCAGAACGATCCCTAGTCAATTGCGCAGCGTTTCTTGCTACGGAAAGTGTAAAACTAGCAGAAGTTTTGAGGAGATTGGCTGCACAGTTCAAGGATGAGACACTTTTACGAGCTCGAGTGTTTACACGGCCTAAACAATTTGTGGAGGATCGTGTGAATATTGAAAACGAGAGCCATGATCGCCGACTCTGCACGAGCACCACAAAACACAGTATCGTCCGTGTAAAACAATTTCTTAAGGGTGATAGGCCTCTGACCACCAATGAGATTGCATCTGAAGTTGGTATAAGTTATGGGAGCACGTCCTTCATAATTACATAGGAGCTAGGTTTTCACAAGGTGTGCGCCAGGTGGGTTCATCGCTTTTTGCCATCTGAGCAGAAACTATATGATCTACAATTTGTACGAGCGTCTCCTAGCGAAGAGGGTGACGCGTTTCTCAATCACGTTATCACATGCGATGAAACATGGGTGCAGCACTATACTCCAGAGTTGAAAAAAGCGAGCAAGATGTGTAGACTGTATGGGGAACCTGGACCAGTGAAAACCAAGTTACGGTTGTCAGGAGGCAAGGTTTTAGCTTTGTTTTTTCTTTTTTTTTTTTATTAGCATGGGTTGTTGTACCGCCTATTACTACGACATTTTAAGTGAGGTTAGAATAGCATATCACCACAACTGACGTGACCTATCGATGAGAGAAGTGAAACTCCTTAATGAAAATGCTCGTCCCATACAGCGATCCTCGCCAGAGAAAATTTCGGACGACTGGGCTGTGAGATACTTGAAGACCTTTCCTACAGCCTGGACCTATCACCTGTTTGGTCGTATTCAGGAAGCTCTAGGGGGCGAAGAGTGGGTGACGAGGAGGTTGAGGCCTATGTGCGCAATTGGCTGGAGATACGACTGACTTCTTTCTACGCGGAGGGCATATCAAAATAACCTATACGCTGGGAAAAATGTGTTTCTAATTCAGGAAATTATATAGAAAAATAATCTGTTATTATTTTTCCGTCAAGTTTAGATAAAATAATTAAAATAAAAATGGTCTCGTTTATATTTGATTAATCCTCGTATATCAAACTCATTTCCTGGTACAGTGATTAATGATATTAAGAATAAGGATGTTTTTATCTATTCTTCCCGGAAGGGAATCGAACCCACACTTGTTAGAATCTGTCAAAGATGGAGAACAGAAGAAGTTTTATGAACTTTTATTTTTAACGATTCTAAATTAAATCATAAATGCAAGAGGAAAAACAACCGCTTTCTTCGGAGCTTGAAACCAGGATGTTCTGCTTTCCGTGCGACTGATCTTACCAAACCAATGAGTTAACGAGCCAGATGATTTTCCCTCTTGTATTTCTTAATAACGTGGCATAACAGGCTAGACACAAATATTAGGATATCCTGGTTTCAGACCCCGGACGAGACGTTTGTTTTTTCCTCTTGTATTTATAATTTGATTTAGAATCGTTAAAAATAAAAGTTCTTAAAAATTCTTCTATTCTTCAAACAAGGCTATGGCTGGTCTGGTTGACCGTGCTGTGAGAGGGACGGTCAAAGTGGACTGGAGCATGGCTTTCTCTGTCGTTAGCCAGAATGGCATTTAGTTAGATGTTTTATTATGTTAACCTATGAAAAAACCTGCCGTCTTGCGAGGCCTGCATATGACAGGAAGAAGACAAGAAAACTGCTTAATGGCAGTAGAACAAATACCAGAAATCTAGTAGGGGTCATTGCGGATGATTGGGACATAGGCAGATCACTCTAGAGGACTGGGAATAGGGCCCAACGATTTCTGCAGGAGCTGTAAAGATTTGGAAGAAATCGAATCCGTCCAACCATTGCCGTCTTTATGTTCCAGGCCGTGACATCAAATTCTTTGAAAGTATTAGAGTAGTACGATTTCGTATTCTTTTGGAAAGCAAAATCGCTCTTTGAATGTATAAGAATGGTAGGATTTCGTACTTTACCAAATAAAAAAGCAAAATCGCTTTGTGTCATGACCTGGAATATAAAGACGGCAATGATCCAATACGTACTTTGTGATTTGCCCGTTCTGATGAATAAAAGGGGTAGGCTGTTAGGTAGCTACTTCTTTTTAAGTCTGAGGAGCTACAAGCTAAAGATGTCAGATGTATCTTGAGATTTTTAATGGAAGCAGGTTGGATCTAGGGCGGTTTTAAAGGTTATCCCATGAGATCAAGGGGTACAATGGACCCATTGGATGTCTAAATAGAGCAGGCTAGGCATTTCTAGCGGCACCCGTCTTACCTAACCTAAACTAGCCTAACCTTTGAATATGTAAACAATTGTGAAATTCTCTAATAAGTCGATTACGTTGAAGTGAAATAATCGTTTTTTTCCTAGTGCGCGTACCAAGTGGGTAAATCTACGAATATAGTGCTCCGTATCCTTCCTCAGCAGTTAGACAATATTAATGTGGTGAAAAAATGGGCGGTAAAGTCCATAATTGATATAGAATAATCTTTTGATAACACGTCCATCGAAAGGATTACACGCGATTTTTTTAGAAGAAGATATCTCGGTTAGCTAATCTTTAGGTTAGACAGGTTCACTGTCGGGATCTAATTGAATTACATTGCTTAGATCACTCGAACTTGTTAGAACTTAGGGTGCAGAGAATAGAGGATTGTTCCTTAAAGGAACTCCCATCAGACGCAGCTTTCAGGTAGAGGTAATATTCCCTTTCCTAAGGTATTGTTTGGTTAAAGAACATCCAGTGAATCTTAAAATGGAAAAATTATTTATGTAAAGCTACGCTGACAGCATAGTGATCATATCCGAGGATAGGACTACTACTGAGGTTTTTGAACTTTAAAAAGTATCAAGCTAGAATAGGAAAGGTAAAAAAAAAACAAAATCTGAGTTGGTACTGACATCTGATTATATTCCAAAATCATGATGAAAGATCCGCAGCTATGAAATTTTCTGACTATCCCTAACAAAGGATTAAAGTTGTAGGAGTAGTTCAAAACAGGCAAAGAAATTATCATTGGATCTTGAAGTAATAGCTATGAATTCGCAAGGTCACTTAGTATAAAAAAGAATGCTGCAACCTGGACGATATTAATGTCATACTTGGCTATATCTTGATATAAAGAGATTATTTTACTACAGGTGCATATTCTTAGGCAGCAATTTAATTTATTGTGTCTCCTGCAGTAAGGTATAGCTTTTGTAGGAGCACCAACGCGATCACCTTAAATATTTTTGATCCAATCCGGGCAGCCTGAGCTGGATTTGCTTTTTGTCATAGATTTAGATACTATTTTTATGCTGACGACTCTGCTCACCGTAAAAATAGCCTAAAGCCACACAAAAGCTTCACAGCTACCTTGCAGCAGATATTGTGATGTTGCTAGCAGTTGTAAAAAAAAAAATCGAAATGAAACTAAGTTTAGAAAGCGCAGGATCGTGTCGAGGTCTGATTCGATCCAATGACCTTTAGCATGGTAGTTAGCATTACTTACAAACTGACCGAAATACTGACTGGAATTAAGCTTAGCTGGCACAGTAATCACAGATTAGGGTATTCAATAACGTTTGACTATACCTCTAGTCGTCTGAAAACTAATTCGTGGGTTACCTTTATATAGGGCTACGCGAGTCATACACATACGTATGTCGTAAAAATGCAGCATATACTGCAAGCACATCAAGAATCAGTTGCACGGCGTACATTTTATAGTAAATTCCTTGTTAGAAAAATCGAAGAACAGCTTGACCATTTGTCAATATTATCTATAGACTTTATCTGTATTATCATCTTACATTAAATAATTCTGTGAATATTTGGCGATATCTAGGCGTGGACTTACAACACAGCTGGAATGCTGGTTCGAGAAGCGCTGCAGCAGTTTAAAAGAACTGACCACTTTTAAAGATATATGGGAGAATTAGCGAAATTATACATTTTAGTGGGAGCAGATCTATTTAACTAAAACAATTGTCCTTTTATAGAGGCTTTTTTAAGCACTCCATAATAATAAAATCCAAGGATCAATTCAAAAATTTGCAAGAAATTTCTTTGACAAAAAAAAAAAAAAAAAAACGATTTAGATCAATTAATTTCAATTTTCAATTGTGCATTTGACGAGATTGGGTTCCACTACAACGTTTATATTATACAAAGGATATTTCCGTGTCATAAAACGCAATAAAAAATTGTACTCGGTACAGGTAAAAGGAAGGAGGTCTATCAAAGTCTCCATAAATCACATATAAAAGCAGTACAATATCTGACGAACAAACAAAACAATGAATTTCTAAAACTAGACCGCCAGTACTTTCCGGCAAAATATCAACGTGTCTCGACACAGTAATGCTATACCAAAATATTCAAGATAGGATCAGCTATTAATAGCCCTGGTTTAACGTAGTTAAGCACATGTAAACATGGAGTTTAGTGTAAGCAGTGAACATATTTAGCACTATCACTACAGTGAAATATTAATTATCAACATACCCTCTGCGTGTATTTATATCCCGGAACAGGTAACCCTCAGAATATTTCAAAGAACCTCGTCATCACAAACAAAAACATTGCATTTTCTCGTTTTTTTTATTGCTGTGTAATCATTACAAGATAAATTCTAAAAAAAAAAAAACAACTCCTGCTAACGATTAGCGTGCATTTTCTTTTCGAACAACTCAAGGTATTTTGTAAAAGCATAACAGATTTATTCGAAATCGAATTCGAATATCACGCAAAGCATGGCTTAGTAAATGTTGCGGAAAATTTTATTTTTTCAACTTCCAACCCTCTAGAGCGGATATATATAGCGTTTACACGCTAATAATTATTGTTTCATGAAGTTTTTCACCTGATGAATATTTAACAAACTGCTAGAAATTATAAACTTTCGCATTAAAGAAAAATAACAGAAAAAAACAGAGTAAGAGAGAGAGGGAGGTAAAATGAGAGAGAGAGAGTAAAAATATAATTTTTTTTTGTACTTACGAATTTAATTCCAAGTCTAAACGAAACTTATGATTAAAGGCCTTAATTAAGAGTGAGGTTCGGTGAAAATGTTTCCCAGTCTGTAAAGAAGCAAATTGAGAAAAAGAAGTTAATAATTGACTTTTAAAAATTTATTTCAAAACATTTATTAAGATATATATATATATATGTGAATGTGTTTGTGTATGTGTGTATATTTGTTGTATTTTATTTACACGAAAATAAATGGATAGGACAAATTAAACCTGAGATGAAACTTTTCATGGATACACTCACCTGAAATACAATTAGATTTAATTGGAGTTTTTCCTGGAAAAAGAAGATAGGATTAGGAGGTGTCAGAGAGTGAGAGAGAGAGAGAAAGAGAGATAGAGACCATGGTCCTTCCCCACCCCACATTATTTTCCACCCTAGCAACAACTTGTTGATCCACGAGAATATAGTGCAGACTACGAGAGCAATGTAGGTATTGTGTATTTTCATGCATCCTTGTACCGATTTAGAATTTCTTTATTTTTTATTTGTATTCCATTCAACCCATCTAGCTGTAACTTTGCTTCTCACAAGGGACATTCGCGCGAGCTCAGGGAAAAATACAAGAACCTTCAAGGATAATTTGCTAATGCCTTCATGCCAAGCTGAATCAGGGGATCTGATTGATATGGGACCGGTTCCCAGGACATTCCTGTGGTGGAATATGTATTGCGTTAATATATATACGTACACATTCGCATATGTATAAAAGGATATGTGTATGTTTATAGGATATATTTTAAAGTTTTCTTCTGTGTAGGATGATGGAACGCCCATTGAATGATGTCCTGATTTTTCTCGGAAAAGAGAGATGATTTCGTTTTTTTCTTCTTCTTCTCTTTCTTACCTTATTTCATTCATAGCACAAGTCAGTGAAAACCTTTTAGTGTTTGCTCACAAATTGGTGAATGATGTTCGACAACGAATAATTTAAATTTATACGACGACAACTTAGCTGTTTTATTTCGATCAGTTTTTGTTGTTGTTTTGTTTTAAGGACTTTGAGATTGAAAGGACAATTTATTTCAGATCTACTAAATCACAGTAAACATGAATGACATGCCATTAAATGGGGAGAGGGAGGGTGTTTTTTTTTTTTTTTTTTTAACATGATAGATGAAGTGGTTTTAGGTATATTTTATGGGAGGAATATTAATGTTAGAAATTTTTTATTGGTGGTATTGACAATTGAATGTTGGTAGATGCATTTTAGCTTATTATCTATAAAGATTTGAATTTAACTTCATAAAACTAATGGCTTTATTTTATAGTGCATAACAGAAATGTGAATCCTTTTTGAAAATGGTATTGATTAGTAATATGTAGTACATTAATCATTTTTAACATGCCGCCAAAAAGGCTATAAAATACTAAATATAATTTCTGACTAATTTTCGAGTGAAACGATAAATCTTCGAGATTACACGTGTAGCAAAACGAGTGCTTTCAGCTAGCTACAAGTCAGTAGATGTACAAATTAAAGCTATTCTGCTCCTATCGGTATAGGTACGTGTAGAACGAAAGCTAGTGTGATGAAACCGAAGAAACTAGGCTCTAACTGTAAGTCAAACTTATATGTCACTATCAGAGGTTTGTTAAAAACATTTTTAGCCCAAAACGAGTTTTATTTATTTTTCCCGCGGACGGCAATCAAACCTACACTTGTTAGAATAGGTAAATGATGGAGAAAGAAGGTCTTTAAAAACTTTTATTTTTAATGATTCTAAATCAAATTTATAAATGCAAGAAGAAAAAACAACCGCCTCGTCCGGGGTTTGAAACTGGGACCTTCCGCTTGCCCCGGACGAGACGGTTGTTTTTTCTTCTTGCATTTAGAAATTTGATTTAGAATCATTAAAAATAAAAGTTTTTAAAGATCTTCTTTCTACAAAACGAGTTGTAAATATGAAATTTTTCAAGAAAGTTCTGAGGTACGGCTAATGTTGCTGGCTATCGAAGGAAATATACAGCCAACAGATGGCGTTGATATTATATGCTAATATCTGACATATATAGTGCATCCGACAATGAAAATGTTTTTTGAGATGTATGTCACATTTGTATAGACTATAACAATTTTAGTAATGAAGCTAGATCATAGATATTATCAATATCATCGTTCAGCCCGCTGATATCAAAACATTACCACTACGAGTGAAAATTTGTACACTTCATTTCGTAATCGTTTGTAGCAATTGAGATGTCCAGCATTCTATTGAAAGAATTTAAAAAAATACATTTCCACCTCCATGATTACAACCAAATTGCAATTCACTCAACAATTTAGGCCGTTGGTTCATTTAAAAAACCGGATATTAAATTTCAAAAATGAAGAAAATCAGGCAACTCCTTTTTGGTGTTGCCGTATAAAGCTAAGAAATATTTGCCCGATTTGATGATCCCTTTTTTGAACTATATGTGTATAGTAGAAAACAATTTTTTTTTATGGGAACCCTACAAAGGTGTTGCCAAATTGGTCTCATTTTCGAAACTAAATTTACTTTTTTTTCTGAAAAAGGGTGAGTGCAAAATTTTGATACTCTATGCGAAAGCGTTCTCGTGTTATGGTGGTATCACGTAAGTTATGCACATTTTTCCATGTATTTGTTGTCGTCTGCCACCACTTTCCCACCATGCAATGTGCCTGCCATTTTTACCATTGATCATGAAATATAATTCTATGCTGCCATACCAAAAATCAGCCTTTGTGAAATCATGTAACTTAATTTTGTAAGCCTTCGCGGCCGTCACGCAACGACCGCCTTCACTGGAAGCCAGGCAGATTTCCGAATAAGTTGTCAATATCGGAATAGCTGATCCATATCGGATCATCTTCAGAAGTTCTACTAAATAATCAATTTCGCAACTAACATTTTGTCAAGGGAAAAATGTTCAAAACTGTATTCGCATGCACATTTTCCACTTATTGTTAAAGAATTATTTTCAGGTGCAATGAGCCCCTTGTATCGATAGGCGTTCCGTTTCATAGCAAATACCATTTAAAAATTCTCGCCTTCTATAATAAAAGCAGAGCATAAAAACCTCACTCCTCTTTATACAGAACCTAATAAAATATTGGTATAGCTATAGCGATGAATATTGGGTAATCAGGAAGTAGTTAGATATGTATAGGTTGTTCGCTTCCTCTAACTCATGCTGTCGAAGTTTCAAAGAAGTCAACGCACAAGAGATTCAGATGACTCACAGGATTGATTTAAAACATATTTATGTCTTAATTTCTACTCTTAAGCTAGAAATTTGAACTGTCTATATCCTCAGAACTCTTCGCGATTTTCAACTACATACAGATAGCATCAATGCTGGCATCAAAGCTACTAACAATGTTAAGAGTGTTTATTGGATATCTTGCAAAGTAGTTTGAGTTCACTACTTAAACCAACCAACTAACTAATCTGCATAAAAAAATTAAAGCGCGTCTTTTCCAAAAATACTGGATAAGGAACTCCAATGAGTTCTCAATTTTAAAACAAAGCTATTAGGTATCTAAGGGAGTGCTCACACTTTGAAAGCTGTAACATAAAATTTGCTGCCAAAATTTCGGAAAAAACCATAAGCTGGAACCTACAGACTGTTTCCGCCTAGGAGGTCAATAGAGTGGGAGGTGATAGTACTCACCTAGACAAAAAAATATTGTATGGCAGGGGGCATTTCATTCGTTTATGAGTTACAGGGTGATTGAGAAAAAAAGCTTGTTTTTCACAAAACACCCTATATCTTAAAAATACATTGCGAACGGTCACAGTTAAGTTTACAGTTTTTCTAAGAAAAAAAGTTATGTTAATGAGCTTTATGTAAAAAAATAGAGATCAAATTAAAACAAAGGTAAGAAAATCCGAAATTTTTGGTTTACACCACCATAACTCTTGAGAGGAGAGGTAAGAAAATCCGAAATTTTTGGTTTACACCACCATAACTCTTGAGATGAGAGGGGTATTGGACTGGTTGAACAGTCGTTGGAAAGGCCATGAAGTTCTGCATACAATGAGCTATTAACTGTGATAGTACACCCTGTAATTTTTCAGATACATGATGTTTTGTGAAAGACTAGCTTTTCTTCTTACTCACTCTGTTTCTCCTAAACAGGGTTGATATGCCCCCCCCCCCCACCCCTTCAATTCAATTTTTTTTTTACCAGATGAGCACTTCTAGGCGAAACTTGAACTTCTAGGCAGAAACACCCTGTATAAATCTGACATAATCTTGACGATGAATTGCTCATTTGATGAAAAATAAAATAACCGGACAAGTGCGAGTCGGACTCGCGCACGAAGGGTTCCGTACAATTGTACAAAATTGAACACAACGTACTTTTTATTTATTTTTTCAAATGAGAGTAGGCTTCATTTGAAAAAATAATAATAATGCTGTCATTTGAAAAGAAAAATGCCTACTCATGATAATGATAATGAATGAGAATAAAACGAGGAAAAAAAACGCCGAAAGAAATCACCTTTCTTATATGGGGGCCCCTTTAATTTTTAATTTTATTTTATTTTTATTATTGTAAGCTGAAAGAATTTAATTTTCAGTTATATAAAGCGAAAAAAACAAGTCGACCCACTAAAAACAAAAAACATCCCTGTCAGTTCTAAAGCAAATCCACCATCGAGTTTGCTTTGCTTTCTCTTAGAACAAGTCCAAGTAGAAAAGACCCGCTTTATAACTGCACCCGAATTTATGTCTTGTTGCAGTTGGGCTATACAAAAAAGTTTTATTACTTACATTATTTTATGTTATATCGCCAATAGAAACACAGTCTGTGGAAATTTCAACTGTCAATCTATTACGGTTCATGAGATACAAACTGGTGACGGACAGATGGACAGTGAAGTCTTAGTAATAGGGTTCTCTATATTTTAGAAACGTGGAACGTCACCATAACATCACTCATAACGATAACCGCAAATCTTTATTATACTAACACTATGCAATTGCGAGATAAGCTGCAGACTTTAATTCGAAAAAGAACACATCGTACAGGGAGTTTTGAGCGATCTTAGAGATGTTGCATGAGATAATGTTTAAATGTGGTCTACCATTTCTAACTAGTCTATGTTCCTTAACGGACTAAGTGAGCTCTAAGTCAGTAGATGTTCACTGTCGGCACATAATGCTATCACGCTAAGACCTTATATCTCAAAAGGTAATACATGAATGCCATTGATATTTCTATACCAGAACCCGATTCAATGATGTGAATAAGCAAAAGCAGAAAATTACTATATAAAATGAAATTTTCAATTACTTATCATTTTTACCTTATACAGTTAAATTCTAGAAAATCATTTCGCTTTACCGACAAGAATCCGATCTAAAATGCAATTCCTTCATATCAATGCACTCAAATCATCAGTTACTGTCTTCATTCGATAGATTTAATCCTTCATCCAAGCCACACTAATATTATTTTCATCTATAGAATTAATCAAATCGAAACATTTCAAATAAATATCAAAAAGGGAGGAGGACTCCGAAGAATTTTTATTCAGGTGCGGAACAATGTCCCTTTCAATTCGATGCATCCTCATCGAAAGTCATGCAGGATGCAGCGGCGCATCATCAATTGATATATATCTCGCCCCCGTACATTCATAGTGCAATTCTCATTCTGTATAAAACATTTATCAATTTTGACAACTCTACAGAGATAGAGGTCTTGTATGTGTGTATAGTGAAGAAATGTTCGTATCGAAATCGATATCTGACACTAAAATATTGCGAATCTCTGCACAAGTGAATTTATTCTGGTCATGATTCCTTTTCTACATCAGCCACCTATAGTATCTCTATTCTCTGTGTGAAGCTTCCATTTTGTTGGTACTATGCCAAAAGTAATGGAATTTCAATTGTGTATTCTGTCCTGAAACTATCCTCGAAATGGTACACAATCACAAATATATACCTCAGAAAAATATTAAATTAGTGCAAGTCCATGTCCTTGTCAAAAGTGTACACAGAGGCCAGTCAATTTATGGTCCCGTATTGCACTCAGTATGTGATTTCGATAAACTATGGTAGGAGGATGATCTTCGAGAATATGGAGCTCATAGATAGAATATATTCCGTTACCAAAGAGATGAACAGACAGTATAAGAAAGGGACGCCCCTTAATTTGTTATTGTCCCCAAAACTCAACTATACTATATTTGGCATGGTAACAAATTGTCAAGTGAATTTTATAAGACAGCAGCCAACGAAAACCGTTCTGAAAATATTCTTGTTATGATGAGCCACCACCGAAAATTATGATGAGTCAGTCAGACAGCAAATATAATCACCAGGTTGAGCGCATAGAAAGAGATTTCATCTCTCAACTCATGGTTGGGTTATGATGGTGGTAAAACTTGAACTGGAACTGAAACCAGGCACAGTGTCATCTCCATCACAACTCCAGCACATCCGTAAGCTTCATTTGGACAGATAAACCTGATGAAGGTTGAGAAATAAATTACGTTTACTTTAATGTTCTGCACCTGCTACTATCGTTGCCATCGTTCGTCACCCACTCGGCGAAGAGAAGATTTTCATAATCTTCCTTCGTTTCTAAGTTATAAGTTCGTTCGTTCGTTCTTATCCCGCCCCCAACACACAACACTTCAGAAAATTGTTCCATATTTCCCATGGTGTTGACTCTTCCTTTTCGTCAAAATGGAAACTGCGATGTCTTTATATTTTCATCCTCTGCAGTTCGGCAATAATTTTTGAACCTGGGGCTTGATATGCAAGGTGAGGTTAAAAGTAGCTCACTCACCAATGAAACGATATAAACGTAGACATTGCCGTAAAGCTGATTATGTTTTAATTGAGGGGAAAGTAGAGGATAAATATGCGAGCATTTCGGTAGGGACATTTTTGTAGTGGGCTGTCATTTTATCTGAAGTTATTATGTAATTTTTTCAGATATTTACCGGGATGGGTATTATTTTACTAAGTTAAGGGATTTTTTTTTGCCTGCAATTTGTGAATGGTTTTGAAAAAAGAAAATAATCTGAGTAATCTTTAGTACGAAAATTTGTAGATAAATTTGCATCATCATCACGACTGGAAATAGGTTCGCACATTTTGGAGTTGAAATGATGGAGGTGTTTTATCAGATTAAACGAATCACGTTAAATTGTTTGCCAAATTGTATAAATAGCTTAGTTCTAAATGAAACTTCCCCATCTATCATCCAATCACGACATTCGTGGTTATAGTTAAGACTTCAAAGGGAAATAGATAATCATCACAATTACCGCATATGCCTTGGTAACTCAACTAACATGTGAATAGGAGAGTTACA
Source organism: Dioctria rufipes (assembly GCA_963924295.1). Taxonomy (NCBI): domain Eukaryota; kingdom Metazoa; phylum Arthropoda; class Insecta; order Diptera; family Asilidae; genus Dioctria; species Dioctria rufipes. The sequence goes on from OZ002742.1 coordinate 51,400,716, forward strand.
ATCTTAATTGTTATCGAAATAACGAAAATTTTGCAACATTTTTTAAAGACTACTATTATAGTAGTGTGTCAAATATGCCGTCGACCTATGACAGTTATATGACTTTATGGGCATGAAAGAAAAAAACTACCGATGTTGGAGTTTGGAAACTTGTCTCCCGTGGGTTCGGTTTGTTTTTTCTATCAATTGGTTTTAAATATTAGATAAGTCAATGACATGTTGATGGATAGATGGATTGTAAAGAGGTTCAGAGCCCTAGCGGTTTCCAAGAACTTAGGATTCTACAAGGCCCATTATTTATCCTCAAGAGCTATTGCTCATAAATCCGAGCCATACGCTTTAATATGGATTGTCCTTCAACTCTCCCTTTCCACTACATGCAGTTCATCTAGGAAGTGTAAGAAATGTTGATAATTGTTGCTTTTCTCACACCAAATTCAATGGATTGTTGTTTGACACTCGTCATAGTAATAACCAATTTGTGAACTGATGGGGCAGGAATACATATAACAGTATCTAGAAGTCGTGAAGACATACGCAACTTGACTTTTAATAGGAGAAACTCCTACGCTGGAAAAAGGCACAAATTGTTGCCACAAAGTTTAGGGAAAAAAACCCTATAAATGTAGCGGATATTTCTTAAAATATAGGGACTATTGCGTAAAAGGTAGGGAATATTTCCTACATTTTAGGCAATATTCCCTACATTTTAGGCAATATTCCCTACATTTTAGGCAATATTTCCTACATTTTAGGGAATATTCCGTACATTTGAAGCAATATTCCTTACATTTCTAGGCACCTTTGTGGCAACAATTTGTGCCTTTTTACAGTGTACTAAGGTATGTATGGGCTATGCTTAGAATGTCCAGGCCAGAACTTGGACCCCCTATGTTTTTTTTTATTCTGTTCCGATCTTATTCAGAAAAGCAATTCCTAACTGTACTAAATACAGGGTGGTTCACTATCGGTCCGCATAGCTCAAGGGTATGATAGCTGAGGAGGAAACAAGCAAAAAATACATGGTGAAGGAGAAGGGTAAGATGCGTCATTTCAGCGGCGGGGGGGGGGTAAGATTTCTAGTACTGTTTGCAGTTCAAACTTTGTAACTTTCTTGATATACACCCTATTAAGGTGGGGTTCATCGCAGATGATAGCAAACCGTCAATGCTTTCTAATGAATGCCCTTCCGTCCGAAGTTGTAGGACATCAAAGTCAAAAAATTGGAAAACAACTTCCAATGAAAAGTGACAGGAAGGCTGGTTTGCTATCAGCTGAGATGAATCTCACCTTGATAAGGTGTATATTACGAAATTTACAGGGTGTAAAGTGGAGAAAGTACTAAGAATCTTAAGCCCCTCTACCGTCGAAACGACGTGTCTTACCCCCCCCCCCCCCTACACCCTATAATTTTTTGCTATAAAACCCCTGACTAATACTGATCAATTATAAAACACCCTCTATCAACTCTGCGAACTTTTTGTCGGTATTATACTCTATCGCTGGCACTATTGAAAGCCCTCCTGCCAACTCTTCCTCATGCAGACTCCCTGAGCTTTGTTTCTGTTAGAAATCGTATCATATCTTTGTCAAAATTACCTCAAAAATATGTTTAACTCTGGTGGATTTATCACGGCTTTAAATTTTTCTCGTATATTCATTTGATCGTGGCAGTTGATCTTTAGAAAAAGAAGAAGAAAAAATGTTGCCAGATTGAAGTCGAGAATTGACATCTTTTGTTCCCCCACTTATATGGATCGCCGCCTTATCAAGCTCGAAAGAAAGATTCTAATAGCTTTCGCAGTATTTCATAGAAGAGCCGACGGAAAATACTTTCGCAATGAGGTATTGTACGAGGCAGCCAACAAAACTCCCATCAAGGAGTATCTGTTCGAACTAGCGAAAAATCTAGTCGAGAAAATCCCCATTCACCCTAACTCACTCATAAACAAATTTTTGGATCTTCTCATACCGGCAGGTCTCAAAAACTAATCATCCTAGCTTTCGGCATAGCCTGATTCTAGGAGCATCTATCTCCACAAGGGTAGAATAGGTTTCTAAATAGGATTATTACAGGGAGTAATTACAAAAAAAAAACCATCAAGAACCCAGGAATATCTCTAATAAAAATTGCCAATATAGAAACCTTCCAGTTCTTAACTTCCTAAAACTGTCTTAAAATATCCAAACCTAACTCCCTTCCAGTCCGTCCCACACTAAATAACAAACTCTTACGAGGAAGTCATGTATTACAGCTGATGTGGCACAACAGCTGTAGGAAGAAGAACAAACAACTATCACGTGAAGTGAACAACCCCCAAAGTAAACTTCTAAAATAAGAAAAGATAAGCCATCGAATTGATCCGAGGGTCAAAGATAAGTCCCAACGCCCTAAATAAGACAATCCGTAAGATGCGAAAATCATCGATTATATCCAAAGAAGAAAAACAGTGAAGAATTTGAAAAGCGCAAACGCACTTGAATTGAGGGCATCTTTTGCAGTGTCCTTCTGGATCTCCTCGGTTGCATGTGGAAGAGAACTGATTAATTATAAGGGAAAAATATGGAATAAAATTAATTCCCCAGCAGATTCATCATTAATAAATGAAAAAGGTCACCTCACGTTAATATAGAAAGTAAGTGAGCAACTGGTCTGTCTTTCTCCTAAAATGATGCGTTCGTCGTAGCAAGTAAAAAGAATAATAGGCAGATAGCAGATAATGCGTAAAGTCCCAAAGAAGGCTGCGGTTTTAGCCCATAGAATCACAGCTGCTAGGTCGTATTGCATCACTACTCCAGCTAACTTTTGTAGAATTAGTGTTAAAATTAGAATTTATTAATTCAAAGACGTACACAAGATATTACAATTTTTTTAAGTACATTGTTATTTGGTAAATGAACTAAGAAAATCAAAAACAAAAGCAAATTAAAAAGATTAACTAATAAAAGAATAATAAAATACTAAAAACAAAAATAAAAGAAATACTAATAAATAAACAAACAAAAAATAAATAAAAAATAAAGAATATGTTAAAGTATAAATGAGTAAACAAGCAATGTTATACAGATAATAAGATAAAAGAGAAAAAAAGACACAATAGAATAAATGCAAAGAGAAGAAAGACAAAATTAAAAGCAAGTTAAAAATAATTATAAAAAATAAAATAATAATAATAAAAATAATTGTTAAGTTTTTAAGGAAAGAATGAAAGAATCAAACATCGAAATTGTTGTCAGCGTTCAGGGAGCTTAGATCACTGGGCAGCAGCCCAGACAGAAAAAATGGCATCTTAGTAACCCCTTGAATATGCCGAAGCAACCAGCGGCGTTTTGAATATTGGCTGGTAAGTTATTCCATAAACGAAAGATCTGAACATAGGAAGAATCCTCAAAGATGGCTCTGTGAAACCGCGGCATGACCAAATTTCGATTCCTGGCTGATTGAAAGAATTGAATATTATCAAGCAAATATTTTGGGGTGTTCGTACGTAGTAAATTAAATAAAAATTAAAGCGTTTTTAGGTTGAGATACGTGTACAGCGAGCAACCAAGAAGCTGTAATTTATAGGGCGATACATGGTCTAATCTGCGTAGGGCAAAGATAAATCTGATGAAGTCATTGAAGGCAACTTCAAGCTTACGTCTACATGTGCTGTCAAGCTTAAGAAACACTAAGCTACCAAACGTGAAGTGTGGCAGTGGTCTTAAATATCACCTCTGTTTCGAATTGTAAAGAAACCTAAATTAAATTTTTGAATTCAAATTTCTACCGCCGAAATGTAGTAAATATAACTACTAAATTCGGTGCAAAAGAGAGCCACTGAACACTCAAAAGCGGATCGTAAAAGGACGAGTCATGTGACCCAGAAACATACACACATACAGTGGGATTGCTCTTGTCAATTACTAGTCTCTTATCGCTGTTCAGTTAGTCACGACAGTGAGCGCTGCTCGGTATATTGGGGTACCTCTTTACTCAAAATCAGAATCTTTGTTTTTTCCTAGAAAAGTTTTTATCGAGAAGAGTTTTATATTTTTTTCTTTTGTTCACTAAAAATGGATTATCAATAAATTAAGTTTTATTTTAACTGTTGCGTTCGAATTTCCATTTTTGGGCTGAGACCCAACACTTTATATGGCAGCTTATGATGAACGGAAAAAACCAGGAATAAGGAAACACAGAGGAATCGCATACATAGTCAATTAGTCAGCTGCAATAATTTTGTTGCTGAGAGTATAACAATCGAATTGAAAATATGTAAACCCGGTAATTGTGCTTATTTACTACAATCCAAATATTCAAATATGGAAATATCTACATGAAACAAATCCCAAGCAATTTAAGTCCAGAATATTCAATATTCCGTGGAGACTCAGATTTATGCACAGACCGACAATGCTGAAGCTTTGGATGGCAAATTTGTGATGGTATACAAAATAAATAAAAAATCTTTTGAAATAAAATAGCACAACATCACAGAAGAAATATTGCCTTAATATTATATTATTACTCTTCCCCCTTTTGTATAATCTCCAATGAACAAACCAATCAAGCTTAGTTCGAGATCTAACGTAAAATTAAATTAAATTATTGTTATAGGTAATAAATAATGGGGGATGCCCACATACAACTTTAAGCCTGACATCAATAGACATGAGAGATGTCTTAAACGATCCGTTATGATACTCTGAATATATTTTATTAACAATGCTTATTTCGATTAAGCGATCGAAAGCTTTGGTGATAGGATCGGATGTAGGTTAAGCGAGTTTCTTAGGTGAATGGTGGTCTTTTCGACATCTCAGTATTGTGTAGAATTTGTGAGTCGTGGAAAATAATTTCCTATAGGTGTACACAACAGAGCACTAATGGTCATGGGAGAAGAACTGCAAAAATTTGTGCAAAATGTACTAGCTGCATGTGACTCAAGTTCATGAAAATGGGTTTTCCAGCTACAAAAATGGTCCGAGAAAGTTTTTTGTATCAGGAAAAAAGTACACCACCCGATAGTACTCGGTGAGACCTTTAATTTGATATGTAACATATCGTATTGGAATCGCCCACCCCCCGCCGGAGCTCCTACCTCCTACCCACAAAGTATGCAAAAAATTTTTTCTACAAATACATAGTAGCTGGTGATGAGCTGAGGCGAACAGTCAAACCCATATTTCGATCGGACATAACCCTACCAATCTAAAGTGCAGAATTATTATTTTAACTAATTCAGCAGATGTGAAGGACAAGTTATTAGAGACCTTATTTAGGACCAATGGCACTTTTACTAATATCGATACTGAAAATCATAAACGTCGTAACCGACCAAAATGGAAATTTTCAATAGAGCCCAAAAACGTTTTGAAAATCAGAAGAAAACTTCTAAACTGTTTGTGATAGAATTGTGATTTTTGGACAGATTTTTTTTACAAATTGTATCCACAATTTGCAATAAGCAGAATTACGGACGTCAAGAATGCTGTATCTGTATAGCTGCAATGTATGGAACGAAATTAATGTTAAAAAACGAATAGCAACTAAAATGCTATATCAAATATACCATATTTATTTTTATGATATATGTGAGCTGTATCAGAAGTTTTATGTTTAAAACAAGATCTAACTTTTGATGTACAATAGCACAGAATAAGGCAGGTAGTTTAAATAAAAGGATGTAGTTATTATTAAGTTTTTATTTAATACTCATTTAACGTAATAAAACCGTATTCTGAGTTATCTATAAGTTAAAAAGAATAGAGTAACTGGATCTCTCATGTAAAACTAATCACTAACGAAATGCATTAGAAGTATTTGTCATAGTCAATAAGTCCTTGAAAATGTAGTAACTTCGAACAAAGTCGAGAGTTAATGACAGAAGTCATCATTTTACGATCCGTCAAACCTCCGATGCTGTATATAACACGCTTAAAAATTCGGAAACCTTCCTTTGCTTTAAGCAACATGTGTTTAAAAAGTAACAAATTTTGACCCTATTACTGCAAATCAAGTCGAAGTTACTGGAAAAAGTACAGGCGTTTTCAATGGCGTAAATTATTTTAATTTCATCGTAGAGATATGAAACTCAGACCATTAGACGCGGTTTTTTTTTTTTTATTCAAGTGGTGTATATAAAATTTCGGTTGAAATTGACAACAATATTACAATATTACAAAAAAACAAAACATACGAAATCGCTTTCCTTTTACTATCACAAAGTATGGGAGAATGTGGCTTCAAATCTTCTATTGCGACTGAAGTTTTGATATAGTTGGCTTTCACTGATACTGGGCTACATTATGGCTTTCATAATACTGAAATGTTGGCAGTGCTGGGCAATATTTAAATAAAAATAGACTCAAGTTAATAAATACACTTTTGAAATATAGGGAAAAAAATTTAATTTTTTATTTTAAACACTTCTTGTACACAAAAATGATAGATAAAAAAAACGCTTCAAAAAGTTGGCAAGTGATTCATATCTCTGGAATGAGTTACCTTAAATAAAAAAATCACATGGAATTAGTATAACAGTGAGTTCGTCCTGAACTACGATCATCTCAAAATTTAAATTTTTACTATTTTTTTTTTTTTTTTATAACAAAAATCACTCAAAAAAGAGCCTATTTTTTTTTTTTTCAAAATAAGTCCGCCATTTTGTTAATTATATATAAAAATTAATGATTGTAGTTCGGAACGAACTCATTATTATACTTAATCTAATTCCATGTGGAACATTAAGTTTAACTATCAATCTAAAGTGCAGAATAAAGAAATGGAAATATGTACTAAAAAAGTGAGTATGGCGAATAAATAGCTAGTCTCCGAGTATAGGACTGTGGGTACTCAAACTTCTTCTCAAGACCTAAGGAATTCGATTCCCTACTAGATTTTCCAAAATGTACTAGATGAAGCTTTAACCCCTCGGACCTTCCCCCGGTTAATTGAAATAAACATTATTAATAAAATATGTCCAGATTATCATAATACATCGTTTAAGATAGCTCTCATGCCCTTTTAAGTCTGATGTCCTATCATGTTTGCTGCGTTGGGCTAACATGTATATAAATGGCCGGCTCTTTGAACCAAAAATGCATAAAAATAAATGCATAACTTTTAAATTACGTATACACTTTCCGTGCAAGCATTATTTTCCACTCTCGTTATATTTGAGATATTTAGATTAAGTTTGATAGACCTTTGCACGTCAAAACAAAATTTCAGTTAGATGGCAATATCCATATCAAATTTTCTCCTATCTTTCATTAGCATTATTTTCTGTTGAAAATGTGTGCCATATGAAATAGGAAATCAATCATGGTTCATTGGCATTATAGTCCCAAATCAATCATCCGTTCATCCGTTCATCACAAATAATGGTTACTTTTTTAAGGAGTATCGAACTGTTGGCGTATTTTGATAAATTTTTATCTTAACGAACACATCGCTTGTTATGTTGGGAAAGGATCTGGAAGAATAAGTTATCTTTCTTCGACCATTTATGAAGAATTTATTTATATTATGTTCAAAAGAATTGTTAATTCTATTGCAAAAGAAATTAAAAAATCGAAATATTTTTCAGCCGTGATAGATTCGAACCCTGATATTTCCCATAATGAACAAGTTAGCAGTGATTATTTGGTGTGTAAAATATGATGATGGTCTACGTATGATAGAATGTATCCTGAAATTTCTACCAAACGTTTGGCATAAAGGTCAAGATATGTATAATGCTTTGATCAAAGTAATTTGTATCATTGAACATAGATGTGAAAAACTATTTCATATGGCAGGAATACATATACTGACATATACTGGTTTAGAAGCCAAGATCAAAGAAATTTCTCCCCAAGTTTGAAAAGTCCGTGCAAAAATAAAAACTACTTAATTTTTTGGGGTAAACCTTTTTTATTTTTCAACGTAGTCTCCTTTTAGGCTTATACACTTCGTCCAATGCTGCTCTAGTTTGTTGATCCCTTTCGAATAATAGGATTTGTCCAAATCTGAAAAAGAGCCATTCGTTTCTGCAATTACCTCTTCGTTTGAATAAAATCTTTTTCCCGCCAGCCATTTCTTCATATTGGGGAACAAATAGTAGTCCGAGGGAGCCAAGTCTGAAGAATAAGAGTATGTGAAACGAGTTGGAACCCTATTTCCAATAATTTTGCGACCACAACTGCTGAGGTGTGAGCTGGTGCGTTGTCGTGATGGAAAAGGACTTTTTTGTGGGTTAATCGTGGGCGTTTTTCTTGCAGCTCGGGTTTCAAACGGTCCAATAACGATAAATAATATGCACCTGTAATAGTTTTACCCTTTTCCAGATAGTCGATGAGGATTATTCCTTGCGAATCCCAAAAGACAGTCGCCATAATCTTTTCGGCCGAAGGAACGGTCTTCGCCTTTTTTGGAGCAGATTCCCCCTTGGTAAGCCATTGTTTAGATTGTTCTTTGGTCTCAGGAGTGTAGTGATGTATCCATGTTTCATCCGCAGTGACGAAACGACACTTCAAGTCCTGCGAATTCTTCTGGAACAGCTGCAAACCGTCCTTGCAACACTTCACACGATTTCGTTTTTGGTCAAGCGTGAGCAATCGCGGCACCCATCTTGCGAATAACTTTGTCATGTCCAAATGTTGATGCAAAATATTATGTACCCATTCATTCGAGATGCCCACAACACTAGCAATCTCACGCACCTTCACTCTTCTGTCATCCATCACACCATCATGGATTTTATCAATAATTTCTGGAGTAGTAACCTCAACAAGGCGTCCAGAACGATAAGCGTCACTTGTGCCCATATGGCCACTCCGAAAATTTTGAAACCACTTATAGACTGTTCTAATCGAAGGTGTAGAGTCACCATAATGTTTATCAAGCTTCTCTTTAGTCTCCTGTGGCGTTTTGCCTTTCATAAAGTAGTGTTTAATTAACACACGAAATTCTTTTTCGTCCATTTTTTGAAAATCACAAGACTTCCTCGATTCAAACGAATGCCAAACACAAAGAAATAGACCGATCTGGCTGAAACTTGGTGTGTGTTCTTCCAAGAGATGCTACTAACTAAACATAACCTCGATACGCGCCAGTAGTGCCATCTGTCTGACTTTGCACGGACTGTTCAAACGACCTCGTATGTTCCTTGCTCTGAAAATTTCCTTAATTTAGTGGGCGAAAAAGCTTTACAATGAAGAAGCTTCAAAATTTTTTTTTTTATTTCAAGAATTTTACAAATTTTTTGAACTGTCAACAACGTGTTGGAATATTTCGCAATCAATTATTGTCAATAGAGTAAAATATCTTTAATTTCAACTTTGAAAAGTTTATCTTCTTCTGGTCAGCGATAGATCACGCTTGTAAGAGTGTACGTGAAGCATCAGAGAAATCGAAAAAGACAGTTCAAAAAAATCCGAGTTCAACCAAAAGCTCTAAGACAGAAACTGGACCGTTTTGAAGCAGCTTTTATGGTTATTTTTACTGGATAGAATTAACATTGTAAATAAATTCTTACCATAATTCTTTAATCAGCGTAATTGAAGCTATAAGACAAAGACTTGAGGAATATGAAGACGAAATCAAAAAGATAAGTATGCCCGAAGCAATTAGAAACAAAGATGCCAAGAGAGGAAAAAAGATTCGAAAACCACAGACAGATGAATTTCATGAAATGAAACAAAAATGAATGGGAGGGAGGCATTTCAAATTTTTACATTCTAAATTGTTATAGATTGATTTATTACGGAAATTAACAAAAGAAGAATTACCTATGAAGAATTTGAAATTCTCATTTCTGAAATGCCATTATATGAACAAAAAACGAAAAAAAAGATTTTTGATGATACATAAAAGCCAAGTAATAATATCGATAATAATTTGGAGGACGAAATAATACATTTCTTAGTACATTGCCTGTCAAAGAAAGAGGCGGTTTTATTTGCTCTATTATCAAGTTACATCAGTGCTTCCAAGAGAGGAATTTTAAAACCATGTATTCAAATATTGCAATTTTTTCCAGATAATATTATTATCAACAACACATAGAAACAACAAAAAAAGGAGCCAGTGAAATCCTTGGTGATGGTAAGTGTAGTAGTATCCAGAAAATAAATAGGAAGCAGTCGTGTTCCTTTACCTGCCTAGACTAAGATAATGAAATAAGTGGCTGTAATGGATAAGGGACTCATCGCCTATATTATATTCTCTTCTCCATGGGTAATAAAGTCATGAGACCCGAAAAACAGATGTGGGGTATCGCTTACATTAACTAAATTAATTTTCATGAGCCATAAACGTCAAACTGCATGTTTATTACAATTTTTTTCTTAATCCTTAATACCTAAAAAAATAAATATTGCTACTAAGAAGACGCAATTCCCGTCTATAGGTAAGGCAGAAAATTTTAAAAATAGTTTTGGGTATGTACCATGTGTCGGGTCGGGAATAAGATTTCCATGCCCTTCGGAGAAGAGTATACATGTTTATTTATATCAGGAACAAACTGTTCTGCAAAAAGAAGATTTTTCTTTGTTTGTTTGAAGCCTAAGATCAAATATATCAAAGGCCCTGGGCTTTATCCCTACCGTATTCCATGTCGAGGTATTGGCTATAGAAGAATGCGAAAATACCTCTCTTAAAGGAGTCAAAAATGGCTCAACCATTAATACCATCTCGTACAGCCAATCCGCTCTCACCACCCTAAAAGTCGTACACTGTCAAGTCAGTTATAGTCTGGCAATGTCTACAAACCCTGAACAACTTCTCAAGGAGACACAAAGTTATCTTCATATGGGTACCTTGACATGAGGTCCACCAAGGCAATGAAATTGCTGATGATCCTGCTAAAAGAGGAGCGAAGACTCTTTTTGTCGGCCCAGAGATATTTTGTGGCTCTTCAAAATGTTACCTACTGGGAGAATAAACAAAAAGCCCTGTATTGGAAAAGGCTACAAGGACTTCGTTAGGCAAGAGTTTATCGACTCCTCTGACGGAAAAACAAAAGAACTCCTACTGGTTTGAAGAACAGGCTCAAAATGATTACTGAGCTCTTCTCAGGCCAGTGCCCCTTGAGGTATCTCCTAAACAAGATAGGCTTGGCTGAGATTTCATCCCGCCGCTTTTGCCAGAATGCTCATGAAACCTCGGCGGAGACTACTCCACATCGAACATGCTTCTCCTCTACAATCCACATGTGGAACCTCAATCCCAGAATAGTTCTAGACTTTAAAAACAGTCTGAACCTATAAAGGGAGTAAATTTAATGGGGACTCACAATAGATCTTTCAGGTAGCAGTGAATGAGAGGTCAACGCCTACATACCTCCTCACAAATCTAATCTAATATAAGATAAATGGTTGGGCAAAAAAGACTGGCCACAGTGGCAATTGTGAATGTTGTATTTGACATCAAAACAACACTGGACTACGTATTCACGACCTTGCGTTTTAAAGGATTTCTATTTTTCTAATGTTTTAGTTATATTTATTATTTAAGATTATTTAAAAAACCACTTAGAACCAATTCTAAAATTTCTTACCATTTTTCATATTCACATAATCACATTTTGTAAATTAATTAAAAGACAAAAAAGGCGGAAAAATTTTTTAAACTAGGGGTGGGATATAGTCAAACCAGTCTCTGGAATATCCAAATCTCAATTAAGATTATCTAAGGACATCCTACGACTTCTATAATCGGGACTTTCGAAATTAAGCTGGATTTTAGGTTTTGTTTGTATGGGGATTTTGCCTGTTCGGTATTCTGATGGGACTGAACAGGACTTTCAGATTGTCATGCCAAAATTCTGCTGAAAGGAAATTAATCCAAATCCGAGATTTCACCATTTGATTGAAAGGGAAAAAGTGTAATCAAAGAAATGTCAAATGCTTTTGGCTTTCGAAAGTAAGTGGCAGTTATTGCCTGAATTGCTACATATTTTTGGAAATTATATTGCCATCTCCTTCCTATATTTATGTGATAAAGTGTAAGAAGGAGAAGAAGAGAATGCGAAGAAGTACAAGAATAAAAAGATGAAAAGTATGAAGAAAAAGTAAAAGATGAAGAAGAAGTAGAAAACGATGAAGAAGAAAAAGAAGAGCTATGAAAATGTGAAACAATTTACTATATTTTTACATTTCATACAAACACAGACAAATAATTCACCGATAAAAATTCAATTGTGAAATAAGTCAGTACAATGCAATTAAACGACAACAACAAATTTGTTAACTGAAATCAAAACTGACAAAGTTCAACCAAAGAGGGTATAAAGACAGAAATTACACCTAAAGTATAAAATTTTTAAAAAGCAAACTTTAGGTAAATTCGGTTCGTGAAGACTTTCGAGAAACTGGGATAAGTGTTTGTACGAAAAGCAAAGTAATTTACAGCTAATTTAGAACGGATATGCTCTCCATACTTTGTTGAGAACGATTGAAATTCAAATCAGGGAAACTGTCTAACTGGCAATTCTGGAAGGCCATTCTTGTTAATTTTTATGCAATAGGTTCAACCGATAGCCAAGGGATTTATACACAGAGTGGATGTCATAAGGAAAAATGTATGAGGCGACGCCGACGCGCGCTGGCGCTATGTCATATATTGTAAAGCTACGGTTTCCAAGGGGGCTGCTGGCGCCTTTACGCTGCAATGAAGAATAAAACAACAAGTTTAGATGGTTTCCACGCAACAGTGTGACTGATATATGTACGTGCTTAGAGCCGCAATTACGTTGGGTTCTTATAGTTTCTGATTCCGATGTAATTCAGTCAACGCAAAATTATAGTTTAGCGTTTCATATTATAATTCCAAGGCTTTCACTAGGTCGAAGTTATGTAATTTTGATGAAATTGTCGAAATCAGCTCAAAATTATGCAATTTGCCATACATTTCCAAAAGCTGATTTCGACGTAATTTCTACAAAATTATGATCCAACTCACGTACTTTTGACGAACGCATCCCAAATTTCTGAGAGTATGCTAACTTCATTTCAAAATGGCCGTCTGTGGTTCATAGCAGTCGTCATACTTCGTGTTTTGGTGTAAGAAAGAAGAAGAGCAAGGAGAATACCACGTGACGAATGTTGAACTATCAACGAAATTATCAAAAAATAGTGAAACAGAGTCTGGAAATTACGAATTTTTTTCTCGAAAGTACGTAATTTCAGGCCCAGTGAAAACATACTATTAGTTTCAAGTGTGTGCATTGCTTTCGATGAATAGCAGAAGCATTTAGGACTCTTGAACAGTGTATCTTAAGGGAATATATGCACTTCGTTTGCCCAGTAGATTTTTTTTTTAAAGCAATTTAGATTGTTTGTAAATAACTTTTATAAACTCACAAACCCACGACTAAAAAACTTTGTGTCTGAGGGCGTGAACGCCTTAGAATGCTGTTCGTGATGAAAACGTTTTACGGTAGTAAAGGTCGATAGATTTACATGGGATTTTTTGATTTGGAATGAGTGACAGTTGAGCTTTCCGATGGGGTGAAGTTCTCTTTCGTTTTGGGGCGTGTTTGGGTGGGGGTAGTAATTACCACTCTTGGGGTTGTCCAATTTGGATCGTGGGTGATATGAGTAGAGATTCAAGACTGGAGAGTTAAGGGTCGAGATTCGAGAGTCGAGGGTCGAGATTCGATAGTCGAAATTCGAGATTACGGACTTGGGTTTTGAGAGTCGAGAATTCAGAGTTTGTATAGTATTTAGGAGACTAGAAAGTAGAAAATAAAATATGTTTAATATAAATAAATTTTTTAAATAAAATCCACTAAGAAGTAAAAAATATTATTTTTCTTTCTCAGTGATATACACAAGAAAAGTTTCATTGCAAAATAAGAAATGCTACAAGATTAAATCTTAAATGTTTGGGCATGAGTTGCAGTTAGACTATAAATAAAATTTGAAATACTTAAAAAAAAAATTGCATTTTTTTAATCTTATATACATACTTAAGGGCAATGTATTAGTTCAAAAATTAAGACAGTATGTACCCAATAAAATAAATTTAAAATATCCCTGTTTTCGTCCCCCAATTTTGAAATTTGGTGCCAAAATTATGAATGGTCTATAGTTTGGCTCAGAGCTAAACTTTGTAAGTATATTAAATTATATTTCGTGTCTTTAGTAAAGTTACACAAGTCTCCAATACCGAAAAGAAATTGCACAATCGAAATGATGTTTTAAGAAATGACAACCAAATATTCCAGAAAAGTGGTCCAGTAGCGACAGTAGCGATTATTCGGATTAAGGCATGAGATTAATTCAATTACATACATAATCTTGTTGATTTGTTTGTTAAGTTACATAAATATACGTACATATTTTATTGTATATTGACAGGCACTGAGGATGGTTCGATCATAATGATGTATAGAATTTGCCTGTTCGATGTAATTTACAGAACACGTAAAGCTGATTACCGGAAGGAAATGCTCCAAGTTTAGAATGCTCTGATTATGGTTGTTACATATTGTGGGAAACAATAACACCGGATAAGAATATCATTAAATCGCATAATATCATAAAAAAAAAAATACTTAAATTTCCGTATTATGTCCTCCTCTATAGGATAATCTGAATTTTTATTTTTCATTCATTCTGGATAAAATCTGATCTCTTCAAAAGTACTTTAGTCACGGTTCTTTAAAAATGTCCAAATCAAAAAAATAAAAAAAAACCAAGGATGAAACTCTCATTTAAAAATTAAAAAAAAAAAAATATCCATATAAGTAAAAAAAAATTCAACCTACAATAAAAACTTGATTTTCAAAAAAAAAAAAAAAAAAAACAACGCAAACGAAGAAACTCCCTCAACCATTGCATGTAATTCCTTCCAAAAAAAAAAAAGAGGGGGGAAAAACCAAAACCAGCCCTGAGTGATTTAAGTCCAATACACTAATACATACATAAATAAAACAAAAAAATGAATAAAAATAAATCACTTCGAAAAAGCACACTTTAGCACATATCCATCCAACAACATGATGTTTGCGGTAGAAAACGAGGGGGGAAAGGAAGAAATTGGAACTTTGCCTTAAAGTCTGGCCTCAAGATTTTCTTTCTCTCAGTAGTAATCCCTTTTTAAAATTTATAGAGGAGAACTAAAATAAAACAGCAAGGCGCTGTTAACACCCAGAGCACTTAAGATATTAGCGGTTTTCCTAAACGCAAAAACCATCTGTTCCCCCTTTTATATCCATATCCCCCCCCGCCCCTTCTTTCACAAGCTTTAAGGGATGTATTCTGAACAAAGACCGACGACCATGATGAAGCATATATTTCGGGGATGATTGATTCGAAAAGATATTCCCTGAGAGGATTTTGATTCAACTGTTCTTCTCTCTGCTTTTATTATCAAGCGTACATCAATTATGGGGATTTCATAATGAATCCCGACGTTATGTGGTGGGAGATTCACATGCATACTATATACCACCTACACACCCCCTGTGTTTGTTCAGTTTCCAGCAATGTGCAAATATATGTATGTTCGTAGTATTGCTCTGACTTATCAAATCAAAGATATAAAGAGCTGCAAAAATGCAAAAAGTCCTGGAGCGATTTTAATGAACTCGGTAGTCAGGATCGGGAGTAGATATTTCCTACTCCGACTTTAGTAGATATGTGTACTATATTTACTGAAATAAGAAAAAAAACAGGTGAATAAGGGTGGATTGGAGTGGGGGGGGGGGGGTGGTAGTAGTAGAGGTTAAGTGCAAAAATATTTTAAGGCTGGTATTGGAATATTCACATATTATTATACACATACACATATACCGACGTGGATATAGTATGTTCCAATGTAATGAAATGGCCGATTTCGACGGATAGAAAAGCAAGCAAACTTGGCACTAAGTTTCTTCAGTTCTCATTTCCACCACTCATCTAGCATCCTTTAGAAGGTCGCTCGCATAATGCATAGTGCAGTTTTGCAGAAGCGTTCGGGTGGGAGGGGAGTGGGATAGGCAGATGTGATGTAATCCCATTTTCCATTAGGCGAAACCCCAGCGAGTTAGTGCACAACATGTGTAATTGCAATTACATTCCATGTGCCAGAAACAAAAGGGATTCGCCTAGCAGGAAACATGTGCATTTGATACCAGAAACAAGGAGTGTCGTTTATTTTGTGAGTAGAGCAGTATTAGGATCTTCTACCGGTTCAGGACTTCAGGCCCACTATATAGACGACATATATTATAAGTATGTGTGAATGTGTGCATGTACAGTGCACATGAGGTTCTCTATTCAGGCACGCTGAATAGCAGTGGTGACAGTTCTACTTGTTAATAATTCAGATGCCAGCGAATATTCTGGTTTCCAACAAAATGACGAGCACTTTATTACCCCAAAAAGCTACTTCTATGCAAAACTTCAGAAATGAGGTTGGATCATTTTGTAGCAAAGTGCACATTTGCATCCTTGCGCGCGTCTGTGAATTTGTTTTACGATGTCTAATTATTGAGACGAAAGTCTCAAGGATATTTTAGTTTTGTGTACGACACCAGAAGTGCCATAGTAGTTGATACTCCTCGAAATCCTTATTTGTCTTATGAGGATAAATTACTTCGTCCTAACGAGGATAAATATGTGCATCATATACGCTCGTTCATACATATATATATGAATGCATATGAAGTAGAGATCGTAAGAAATTGAGATGTCTTCTTAAAGGTTTATCTGCGACATTTTATGTAGCATAATATGCCAGTCAGTGTTGCTATAATGAAACCAGATATTATGTTATAAGTAATTATCGCGTGTTGTCAAATTGCAGCTACATAACCGTTGTTCATTTGACAAATTTTTATTGAAAATAGTACAGCAAGACTAGTTTATTTAATTTTAATATTATCATCTGAGGATTAGAAATCGTCATAATTGAGTTGAAATAGTTTGGAATAGAACAAGGTTATCCTTAGTGATCAAGTTTGAATTCTAAATTAGTTCTATTCTGTTACAATGAAGATATGGTGAAATGAAATATAGTAAATTGTAATTTCAAGACAACATACTTCGCGCTTGGGGACAGGGCAAAGTAAAATTTAATTGAAATGCAGGCAGAAGCGCTTAAAGAATTTAAATTCATAAATAATAGCACAACCTTTCTTTTGAAGACTTTCGATAGACTTTTGCGTGCCACACGTAGGAATATTCTCAATGGACTGGATGTGTCTACACAACAGAATACAAACACAGAACGGAAATTGGTCCAATCTGCATCATATCATCAGATAATTGACCAAAAATTAAGAGTACATCAAAAAGATGCAGGGAGCATTCAGTATTGTACTGGCTACCCGTTCTGATATGACAGTGAGTCCAACAAAGACTAGCTTGGTGATCTTCTCCAGAACCCCTAAGATTGGATATTTTGTTCTTCGAAAGCTTTTTAAACATACTCTGCTACTCTCTCCCCATGTCAAGCGCCATGGAGTCTACCTTGACTCGAAACTGACGTGAGGATTGCACTTAGAGGAAAAGGTTAATGCACCTATGAGGGTCTTCGCTCAATGCAGGAGAGCCTTTGGCTGCACATAAGGCATATGACCGAGGGTTGTGCACTGTACACCTTGATCGTTAGACCTTGGGAATTACGTTTTCCATGCGACCTACGACTGCTACTGCTTTTGAGGTTATACTTAATCTGCCAGCCCTGGATCTTGTCATTCAGGCAGATACCAAAAGGGATGTGTGCAGATTGCGTTAGACTGGTTCTGTCAATTGGTCTATGACATGTAGACCTGGAAAATCCTCTGACCAACATGCCACATGATGCGATGGTACCAGAGCTTCGTTTTGAGCGCCCCATCTCTGTAAGCTTTCCTGTAAGGGAACCGCGGACTCAGGGAAGTGGCTTATCGAGCCATCCCCGTCCGCTTTGAACATTATTATCGACTGGTCACTCACTAATGATGGAGTCCGGGTGGATGTTTACTTTCCTTAGTCTAACATTGGGAGGGAGAACTCAATTGGAAGACACAACACTGCCATCCAAACTGAAGTCTTCTCGATTGCAATGGCAGCGAAGATATATGATATGAAATACAAATCAAGGGGAAGGTTCTTGCTATCCTTTCGGATAGTTAGGCAGCCTTGAAGGCTCTGAGTGGCCCTCGGATAACTTATAAGTTATTGGGGGTCTATTAAAAAGAAAATCTACTAAAATTATTGTTTTGCTGCTTTTTCGAAAAGTCTTCAGAAGATCTGATCAGGATGGTAATGAAAATGCAATTGCTATCAGTCATCTACACACAGTGATTGGCCAGTGTTTGTTTTAAATATTGAAGTCATACCTACAACAATTTTCTTAAAATAATCTATTCTACAAATAATTGAAATTTACAAATTATTTTGTAGGAGATGGTGAAGGTACTCATAATGCTGAAGTGTCTCAATGTTTACAAAGATACAAACTCTGATGTCTTCAAAGTCCTTTGATAGAGCTTACAGCTTAACTGCAAAACACTCCGCTCCGCTTTACGAATAATCTTTGGACTTTTGTATATATAAATCTTTTACCGGAATATCAAAGACGGATTTTCGGTCGGGAATCATGTAAACATCGATTGATCTAAACTCAATGAATTCGTAACTTATAGGGCAGTGTCAGTCAAATGCGGAATATTTCCTAGCACTACGACAATGACCGCGATCATATAAACTTTTAGCGGAGCTTCTATAAATATTTTCCGCTTCCGAAAGCTTTCGAAAATGTTTTAAGGGGCCCATACACGGCACACGCATATTGACCAACTTGAGTAGGACAACAATGTTGTCATGCAGATTTGACCATGTGTGGGCCTATCTGTAGTGGGACATACGCAGTATGTCAAGAGGTTGGACGAAAATCAAATTAATTTGACTTTAAGTGGGGGGCTACGTGTTTCACAAGATATTATACCATGAGGGGTGATCTGTGTCAAGCATTCGTCATTTCGTTTTCTTGTTGTTTTGTTTTATATATATTGTTAAGCAAGTTGAGGGGATACCCTATGATGCAAAGCACAGCTTGGCATGAAGGAAAAAGGGAAGGGACTTAGTGAGCACGGGGAGAGTGGCGGAGGTGCTGATGTATGTCACTCTTAAACCTACGTAGATTGTATGCTGGAGGAAAGACTGAAGATGGTAAACTGTTCCACATTCGCACTGTTCGGGATAAAAAATCATCACGGAATTTTATTGTGCGGTCGAAAGTAATTTGAAGGGTAAAAGGATGTGCGCTGTTTGCAGCGCGAGTATGGCGTGCAGCAATCCTTCTACAAGGGATCATACTAGATCTTTCCTCAGAACATTGACCATGCATATGGCGAAAAAGGGAGAAAAAGCATCCGACATTGCGGCGATGCAGGAGTGAGTCGATGTGAAAAGTTATTGCCACATCGCCAATGAGCTTAACGGAATTATATTCCATTCTAGGTCTGATTTATGACTTGTCCAGAAGCGCTAGCTTCGATGGACTGGTGTATTTACCTTTTCAGTAATCCAATACATTTCGATGCTTCTTTGGCAATAAAGTAGATGTGACCAGTCTAGCTTAACTTACTGGAAATATGAATGCCAAGAATGCATAAAGGCGATTTATCGTAAATCAGTGCTCCATCAAATAAAACGTGAGTGGAGAAATTATGATCTTGTTTTAGTGAGGTGAGACAGCTTTGGGTTTTAGATGCATTGAGTTCGACATGATTCGTTTTGTCCCAAGGAAAGGTTTGGTGGAAAGATCGTTACTCAATGATGTAGTCATGCAATCTTATTTGACAGATGTGGCATTCTGGAGTCTCTGGAATCTCTAAAGTCCGCAAGAGTTTCAAAGGAGTAAGCCAAATCAAGGGTACTGTCGTCAGGAAAGCTATGATGAGATTGAAAGTAATAGAAACAAGAACAAGAATGAAAGCTAAAAAAGAGTCATAGAGATAATGGAGCCCTGGGGCACACCGGCATTTATAGGAAAAATTTCAAATGTAATGCCATGTAATAGGACCAGTATTCGGCGACTGGATAAAAAATTTCAAACCATAACAGGAGCAGAGGGGAGAGACTAAGACTAATATTAAGACACTATCAAAGGCCTTTGAAATGTCCAAACGATTTTATACTCATCAAAATTGTGGTGACTACGAGTCAAGCGTTCCGTAAGACAAGTCAGCAAAACTCCAGATGAGAATCCAGTATGGGTGCCATATTGAGTGGTTTCTAGATACTTCATTAAATTGGTGTTAATGATAGATTCCAAAACCTTTGAAAGAATCGAAGTGATTGCAATTTGTCGATAATTTGAGGGATCGCTACCCTCTCCTTTCTTGGAAATAGGCTGAACATGGGCTAGGTTCCAAGCAGTTAGCAATTTTTCTGTTGAATAAGACAAGTAGAATAGTTTGCGCAAAGGTTTAGCAAGGAATGAGGCCCAGCTTTTAATTAACAGGGGCGAGAAACCATCAGGACCTGTGGCTTTAGAGACGTTGAGCTTGAACATATCTCTCGTACGAATTTGTATTGCCTCCTGTATACAACCACACGGGAGAAGCGAAACAGGTATCTCGGAAGTAGGTGGAAGCCGAGAATTTAAAGTGAATCTAGTAGCCAAAATGTTAGCCTTATCCAGGCAGTCCACGACCACTTCGCCGATGTTAAGCAGTGAGGGTATTGTGAAACTGCTGAGGAACTTCTGATGTTTTTTATGATGGTTTTTACCATGGACCAGAGACTTATGCTGCTTTGCGGCTTTCCAAGAATCTTTACCTAACATTCCGGATAATAGACTTGCGGGTGTTCCGTGCAGTTTTGTAGACTTATTTCATTTCTGGACATGGATGCAAATGATAGGTGGTGCGTAAAGCAGATTCTTTTGCTCTTTTCGCGATTTTGCAGTTATTGAGATCTTGTAGGAACACGGAATATATTAACGAATGCCTAGACATAGAATGTTACTAATTTCTATTGTACATTCATCAACATTCCTCGAAGCATAACTGACGGACCAATCAATTTCTCTAAGATACTGATTGAGATTTTCGCAGTCAGCAGTTTTTAAAATGCCAGAGAATACTACGTGTAGGTGGAGAAGTAGGGCGGTACACATTCAGGTGGTAAATTGAGCCGTGATTAAACAGTGGATTGAATTACCAAAGGGAACCGACTTAAATGGAATATTTGTCTGGGTCAGATGTTAGAAGTAAGTCAAGTAGAATACGTCTATCTCCAGCAGCATCAGAAACTCGCGTGGCTACATTCACTACCTGTTGCAAATTAAATGACTCGCAGAAGAGTTCAACGAATCGGAGCGCAGGGCTTGCAGTAGAATAATGTCTGAGCCACGGTATAATATGGACATTAAAATCGTCTGCCAGGACGATTTCGGCTCAGGAGACACAAAGCAAATGATTAATATTGTTGGAGATATAATAAAATACGAATATGGTGTCGTCATCAGACATATTAGGGCTATGATAAAGTAAACAGAAGTAGTTGATGTGCCCATGGATTTTGAACCTAACCCAAAGCTAATTAAACTCTGAGCTGGTGGAAGAGATATCTCTAAGGACGGTAGGGACTATAACATACCTTATATATATTGCGATCCCCCTATGTGGAGAAAGAAGAGGCACGAAACTATAACCAGGAATGTGATATTGGTTTATATCAGCATCAGGAACGACCTTGGTTTCACTTAGTGCGAAAATTGCCGGATTTTTGATTTAAGGTGGCTGTACACCCAAAAACCGATTTTCTCTTAATCCTCGAATGCTGCAGAAATCTAAAGTGAAATTCTGCATGCTGAAGGCAAAAAAAAAACTTCAAAACAAAAAAAAACAAGGCGACACACAACAATACAAATTTTTGGGCGCCATCTTCACTAAACCCTATTGAAGAGAAGATAACATTTATTTAACAGTTCTAGCAGCTCTTCATGTGATGTTGGACAGCATATTTGACAGTGTGTAGAGAAAAAGCTTCATGTGTGGCACACCAAGTTGGACAACATGATCACCGTTTATGGGCCGTTTTATTCACCTATTGCTATTTTTTTACTCACGTCTCCAATCCGTTTGCGGACATATCTATTAAGACAATAATTACAACTTTCTATTTCAATCAAATCAATGTTTTGAATTTGACACTACTAATAAAAATCTCAAGTGTTCAAACATTTTTAGTAACAACTGTTAAAATGTCCACAGAAAAATAACAGCTAGTCGGCAATTCTAAATCCTTACTTTCACAGATTTGTAATTTCATGATACACAACTCACTAAGAATCCTAAAAACGAGGGTAGTCCTCCTAGTGATAATATATTTGTTATTAAAATGAGCTTATGCCACCTGTGGAATCACCAAGTTAAAATATTTTAGAACTGATTTTACTCGTTTTACTGGTTCTTTAGATGGGTTTCTATAGGGCCCCTGAAGTATAAAGACTTGGTATTACTTTTCTTTTAATTCTGTCCAAACAGCAAGGGATTTCTCCTCTGCCCACAATAAATTTTGAAACAATCTCTGTTTAATCAACAAAACCGAATTATTGAACAGATCAATTTCAATCAAAACAAACTTGTCGACACCTCCCAACGACACCCCCATATAAACATACAAAAGTTCTGTCGATAAGCTAACAAAAGAGAATTGATAGACGTCACCTTTTATGGGCTTGTTTTTACCTTCAATATCCTCTGGACTTCAATGTTTCCGGTCGACGAAGTCATCAATCCTCTGTACACGCGTGAAATCTGTTGTGATAAGCAATCAAGGTATCGAAAGGTTTCCCCTAATCTTGATTGCTTCTGTACAATTTTCAGGATGGTCGAGAAAATATGCCTCAATTCATATAGGGATCTCATACTCTTGCATCAATTATTCACTATCGTTTCCTTGGATGAATTCAGGGGAGATTCGTTTTTTTGTTGATTTTATTCGGGACTTCATAAAAGTGATTTCATAAAAAAGACGAGCAATTTAAAAAAAACCCACAATTTTCGTTTAAACACCAAAAGATTTTAAGCATTTCTGTCCAAAGATAATGTCCGTCCGTTTAGACCCATTCATAAAAAAAAAAAATTCACTGAAAAATTACCTTCTAGGTTCTATCTAGCCGAACTATTCACAATCTAAAATTATTTTAGCGCAAGGTTAACGACGCGGCAACCGCCGACATTTAAACCTAAAAAGATAACGAGCAATTCCATTTCGTGGTGGTAAAATTTTCTGCACTTGTTGTTGGCTGTGAGATAAAATATTTAGGTGGTGGTGGTGGTGGTGGTGGTGGTGGTGGTGGTGGTGGTGGTGGTGGTGGTGGTGATGGTGATGGTGTTGGCAAAATTTTGAAATAATCGTAGTATATGATCCTTGATTTCCTTTCCCGAAATGGTATTTTTCCAAGATTAACCATCATTAGTGATGACCTTAATTTACCTTCCTCTGCAATAGTCAAAGGAATCCATTAAGGTGAATTTTGTTTGGCCTTAAGATTGTAATTTCTAGATAAAAACTGAGCATTTAACGTAAGTAGGTATTTGAGGAAATTATGCAAATTACTGTGAAGTTATTTTACTTAAAAAGTTAATTGTAGTTTTTTTTTGAAATTGGAAAATGTTGCAATTAAGGAGACAAATTTTTCTGAACGTAATTCATAATTCAAACAAGGACGAGGTATAAGGATTATGGGTGATAACGTGCCGACTGCAGTGGCTATGTTCTTCACATTCAATGGAAAAACTTTGAGCCAAAACTTTATATCAGGAGTAGAAGGACTATACATATAAATTTACGATGGATAACCAATAAATCTACCGTAGGGATATGGTAATAATGACAAAATAAAAAAATTATAAATAATTATTAATCCGAAAAGCAAGAAATATTTCTTCATTGCATTGAGTACTGTCAATTTCGTCTCAGATAAAAGATCTTCATTGGTGGACTGCTTACGTTTTTGGGATGTACCAGAATTTTTTATAAACTAATCAAAAAAACTCCTTTGTAATGTTGCTTAATGTAGAATGCTTAAGAAATATAAAATTTGTCTACGTCCTAAGAGATCTTTTACTTCTTTCCTAGTACATATGAAACTTATCACTATTTCTGCAGTCTAAATAATCCTAAACTGATTATTGGCTGCGATGACAATGCCCATCATACAGCTTGGAATGGCAGCAATATAAACGAAAGTGGTGAGGAGGTTTTATACTATGTACTCACAAAAGGCGTACAAATAACCAAACGAGGGGTAGAGCCCACCTTCGACAATGCAATCAGACAGGAAGTCCTTGACCTGACAATCACCAATAGCCAAGGTGTTGAACTGGTCACGAACTGGCATGTCTCAAATCAAGCCTCACTATCGGATCATAGGTACATAAGATTCAAAATTGAGGCTCTACAAATTAGGAAGGAACACATAAGAATCCCAAAAAGGACAGATTGGGCAGCATACAGGGCCCTGCATCAAGAGGAACTAATAGGCCTTCTAAAAAGGATCAAATCGATCGAAGAAGTGGATCTCCTAGCAGATCAACTTCAAACAACATGAGATTATGAAGGGAGCTGTCCTATTACCATCATACAAAAGAAAAAAATGTTCCTTGGTGGAACAGTCAGTTAGGTGAATTAAGGAAAAGCCTGAAAAAGTAGTTCAACAGAGCTAAGGCCATTCAACAATGGGAGGCATATAACAAAGCTCTAACCGAATGCAACAAAGAGCTCAGGAGATCAAAAAGAAAGAGCTTGAGTAACTTTTTGCGAAGAAATTGAGAGCACCTTAAGAGTTCGTGACTCCAAAAAGGCTTCTCCAAGGATCATAACAACAGTATTGGCTACATCAAATACTGCGATACCAAGGGAACGCTAGAGATTCTCCTCTAAACGAACTTCCAACTCTGCAATATTGTGATCGAGGAGCCCGATGTAGACGCCAGGCCCTCAGTGAAACCAGTGGTGCTTAATAGAGATTACCGATCAGCAAAGAAGATTGTCACAGAATCAAAGGTCAGATGGGCTGTCAAGTCCTTCAGACCTTTTAAAGCTCCTGGTGGTGATGGCATATTTCCGGCATTACTACAAGAATTGCTGGATTACATTAAGCCCCCCAAGGCATGGAGACTAACCAAGGTTATTTTTATTCCGAAATCGGATAAAAAACCACCCAGCGAGGCAAAATAATACAATCCTATCAGTCTGACATAATTTCTAATGAAAATTCTAGAGAAAATAATAGACAGCCACATTCGGACGAAGTCCATCAAAAGTTGTCTACTCAATGCCAATCGTTATGCCTACCGATCCGGAAAATCCACCGAGGAAGCTCTCAGCAGTCTGCTTCAGGCTATCGAGAAAGCCTCGAAGGAAGTCCTTATATTTTCCTGTATGGACATACAAGGCGCATTCGATAATACTCTCTTTGATTCGATCAAGAGAGTATCCGAAGACAGAAGCATAGAAACCTGCATCGTCAGATGGATTGGCAACGTGCTCGAGAAACTTAGCATACTCTGTGATATTGTTTAAAATGGAAATGTATGGATTTCCCCAAACATTTCTAAAATGGACCGAGTCATATTTAGATAACAGAACATACCAAATCTTATTCTGCCATTCCATTTCTAGTGTCTTGAAAGCCTCGTCCGGCGTACTTCAAGGCAGTCATTTGGGCCCGGTGTTTTTTATTTTATCTATTGATGATATTGTCCCTGTTATGAAGCACTGCAAAATTTTGTTTTATGCTGACGACATTAAACTTTTCGCTCAGATTAAATCTTTTACCGTTGTTAACAGGTACGTGGTGCACTACATAAATTTTACGATTGGTGCAAAGGCAATAATTTCGTACTCAATATAGAAAAATAAGAGGTTATGACTGTCTACAGGAATCAGAAAACTATCACTTATGATTACGGGCTCTCGGATTCGTCATGTTAGTTCTGTCTATGACTTAGGTGTCAAATGTGATCATAGATTGAATTTTATCTCCCACATAAATTCCATGCAGACCTGTTAAGTACTTAAGTACTAGTATCAGTACCAGTACCTGGACTTGTACTTTGAAAAATTTTAAGGTACGAGTACCGGGACTTGTACTTGAATTGTTTTTAAGTACCAGTACCGGGACTTGTATTTGTACTTAAAATATTTCAAGTCCAGGTACTGGTACTAAACTGGTACTTGTACTTGGAATTTTACAGGTCTAATTACATGGTATCAAAGAGTAATTCTATGATGGGTTTTATAAAACGTTGGTCTAGGGAGCTCTCGAATCCCACCATTACACTGTGTTTGTACATTTGTTTTGTGAGATCACTTTTTGAATATGCTAGACCGTACCCTGGAATAATTTATTAACTATGGCTGGATAGAACTATATAGAGCATAACCCCGGATTTATATAAATTAGAGAAACAACAATTTACAAAAATTATATTTTTACACGAATTGATCAAGCATGAGAAGATTTGGTTTAACAAAGCAATAAGAATATTTTCTTGCAAATATAAAAAACAAAAAAGACTAGAGGATATATTTAATAAATTAAATAAGGAATCCTTAATAATAACGTGTTCCGGGAGCGACGGCCCAAACTCATTTGCAATCGGCACCCTTACATTTTTCAATTTGGCACTTTGCTTTCAAATTTCAATTTTGAGGAATTTCCCCCTGAAAGTACTCGGGGCGAGGTCATTTAAATTCAAAAAGTTTTCTTAAATATCCTGGAACATAATAGATTTTAAGAAATTATCCAACAGCCATTAAAAGTCGAGCAGATAATAAAAAAAATTATGTAGAAACCACATGTTTTATAGTTTGTTTCTTTTATGACTGTTTTATTTTCATGTTTGATGGTTCATTACACGCTGAGGTTTAATTCATTTGTTTCATTTCTTCCATTGATTTATAATTATTTAATTATAAAAATTCGAAAATTTTATTTTATTTTCCTGCTACAAATGTGATCGATTTAAGTTCCTTCCTAAAACCTTACATCAACCAGCTATTATACCCCGAAAAAAAAAATCGATAAATGGCTATTAATCATTATAAAACATTCTTGAGTGATTTTATTCGAATCACTTAAGTAATTAATTACGTTACGCAATTAAGGCCATCAATTTTTAATTGTTACATTTAAACGAAAAAAAAACACTTATGCTTTAGTTATCCTATGGACTCCCTCCCCTCTAATACTTATGAGCACCACCCGCAACAACTATTAACATAAATACTAAGTTCATGCTTGTAACACCTTTTGAATAAGATTTGAGCGTCTGATTGCATTACTCCGCTTATTTGGTTTACAAACAAAAGACAAACAACAACAAACATTATATTCATTATAGACACTGCTGTTATATTGGCGGAGTCGAAGTGGAGCATCAACTGAGCTCATATAGTTTTAGCATCCAGCCACCCAAATCTCCTAACAAATTCATCTTGGTATGATGCTGTTCCATTTCCATAGTATCTATATTCTCTATGTATGTGTATAGATACTACTTGACATCATCTTAGGCCTATTATCTCGAAATGACAGCTCTCCTCTAAGAAACGATCATTAATTACATGACTTCATAATTATCTGAGACAAAGTTCTAGGAAGCGGGGGTGGGGGGATAGATGAAAAGTTTTACTTGATTTCCGGAACTGTTTATCTTTTGGATAAATTTCGGTAGTATCTACCCTACCTACACAGAAAGATAGAAAGAATTTTAAGCGTGATACTGTTCTCGGTGTTAATTGTATTTATTATTATTAAATTATTAGATTAGTTTTTATTTATTCATAAGCTCTTACAGTTTTGGATAACTTTTAGGGATATTTTCGAAAGTTTAGTCATTTTATGGAATGGCCTGGGTAGGTGGTGGGGGGTGAGGGGTTGTTTGAACAAGAAATATTTCAAGATTATGTGTAACAAGAAATATCAAGAAGATTTTATGATGTTAGTTTTAAAATCAATAGGCAAAGATTTATGTTAATTAGCTTGTAAATTGAAAAGTTTTCCTTTTTGAGTTTAGTATAACGGCAATGATTTTCTTCTAACAGAGATTTTATCCGTGTGTTGGTCAGTTGATTTAAAGAGAAAGAAAATATTTTTTTTTCTTTAAATATCATAGGCGTCTACAAGAGTGATTCATTTTTGAAAATAATATTACTATACACAATAAATTTTTACAAAAAAAAAAAAAAAACTAGGTACTACAAGCACGTAAATATTAACTTTAATTGATAAGACAAGTATAAAATTAAATGGAGCGAGTAATGTAAATCCAAACGTTTCAAAAGTACGAGGTGCCAGAGAAGAGCCACTATTGAATTTGAAATGTATGATATAAAAAAAAAACAATATTCATATCTATCTGATCTCTATTCTATGAGACTCGCGCAACGCAAAGACTTGTACCTTTTGCCTTACTAAGGGTTAAAGGCTCTGTTCCCATCTTAATTAATTTCTAAAGAAAAAAAAAAAACAAACAAAAATCCAGTCTAATAAAAAAGGACAAATTAGAGCTGAAAGTATTCGGATAATTTGCTATCCGGATTATCCGGAATAATTAGGATTCGATTCCTGAATTTCGGATATGTATTCGGATAATTCCTAGTATCCGGATCCGAGCTACACGGATCTGCATCTGAACTATGCAGAACTGAATCTGAACTATTCGGATCTGGATTCCAACTATCCGGATAGAGAGTACATAACCAAAAAATGTTCAACATTTCCTTTAGATTTGTATTGCTCCATTGAGAAAATGGAAATTTATATTCTCCTAATGAAGCAATGTAATTTGGATGAAATGTTGAACAGCTTTTGCTTAGTGTGGATCCGAATAGTTTGGATCCAGATCTGGATAGTTCGAATGCAGATCCGGATAATCCCGATGCAGATATTTCGCATCCAGATCCGAATAGTTTTGATCCAGATCCGGATAGTTTGTATCCGGATTTCAGGAATCGGATATTAGAAAATCTGGATCCAATTTTCAGCTCTAAGACAAAGATCTCATCTTATTTATACTCTTTCTGCAATGGAATTAAGCTCGCGGTTAGCTAAGGGGCCTTAAGCGATGTTCGTAGCTATAACTGAATAATTGGATAATCTAGAAGCTGGACGTTGACCACTATTTTGGTACTTTTTAAGCAGGGGATTTTCATGGAATTCTCGCCCATAAAAATTGTTATCACTTTAATTTGGATTTGAATATCCGATAAGGAAAATCGTGTTTGTAACCACGAGTCGCACCGAGCAACTTACTTCCAATAATCTAGGGATATCTAATATAACAGATTACTTCTTTATCTTGATTATGTCAGTGGAAAAAATGCTGGCCGCTGGTCATTAAGTGACAGCAACTCAAAGTTTGAGATAACACCATTAAAAAAAACTTATTGTCAAGCTATAGATACACAAGCATATGTTTAAGCCGTTCATATGAACACATTGATCTATAAAAGGAAGTACATCTCTTTCGTAGAAAGGTGGTAGCAACGAAAGCTGCGGTTACTCATGTAAGTCTAGAATGGTTATGAGGAGAAGTCTGAGAATTAGAAGAGGCGTAGGTGTACCTATCTGCGAAATCGACTATTGCATCAATGTTTAACGGATTTAAGATTTATAACAGGTTCACCTGGTACACTAGCAAAAATTGAAGCTCTTTCAATTGGTCAAAACGAAGAGTGGAATGTCTTAGGATTTTAAAGACCCCTTTCGAATTTTGGAGAAGTTAAGATACAAAGTACAGCAATCTCTCACAATGGGTCAAAATAGTGTTTGACACCACATGCTTAATTTAGAAAATATGTGACGAAAGACCATTACTAGTGACAGCATCATAATAACGATCCAAATAAATTTCAAACAAGATGGACTTACTAAGAAACTCCATTATTGTATTGACTTTGGCCTTCTGACCGTATGACTCTTCTTATTTTACAGGTCTGAGGTAAGAAAATGTAGCTAGCACGACGACCAACTGTTCTGGAGTACTATTAGCATGGGATACCAATGCGCAACATACGGTCTGGAGAAGATTGAACGCTAATTAGTGAGATGAGCAGATCATTGACGTAACGCTTGCATTTTATAATGTCTGGAAAGTAACGCACCTGTAGTCTCTCTCAGATAACCATCACATAGAAATGAGTATGCGTAAAAACCCAATTGAGATTCCATATGGTACGAACCTAATGACATAGCACACTAGCGACACTGCTCCGAGCACTAAAAAGCGATATGGTGACTTATGACAAGTTTCACAGTTGAGTCTAAACAAAATTTAATTTAAATCATCCTCCAAGTTTAACCCTTGTGTACACACCCAAAAAAATTACACAGTGCAGGAAATGAACGAGGAAGACTCCGATGTTGAAGATGTTTGTCAAGATGATTGCATTCGAATCGAAATGGCCCACGAAGATAATGAATATAGCGACCAAGGATCTATTCACAATTGCACAGCAGAAGGGTCGAGCACTCAGGACAATGTTTTACGTGGTAGAGATGGCATTATATGGCGCCCAAATTCTACCAACGTCCGAACTTTAAGCCATAATATTCTTCGACACAGAGCAGGTCCAATTCTCTCAACGACCCTCTTGTCTGCTTTGAACACCTTCAAATGTATTTTTAATGATGTAATGTACAACATAGTTATAAAGGAGACCAATAGGAACACAAACAGCGTTTTGGATCAGCATAATAGTGAACATCCAGAAATGCCACCAAAAGTTTGGAAAATTGTAACTGCAGAAGAATTTGATTCCCATTTCGGGATTCCAATAATTGCAGGTGCACCTCATTCTAATGACGAGCATATAAGGGAGCTATGGAAAACAACAACCTATCCTTTGTATAGCACGAGTATGGGAGTGAATCGTTTTTGTTCAATAACACGCTTCTTACGATTCGATAATCCTGCAAGCCAAGGACTTCGTCTGGAAAATGATAAAGCGGCCGCTATATCAGAAATATTTCTGCTCTTGAACAACAACTTGCGTTCCCATTACTTGACATCAGAATGTGTTGTTATTGAAGAGCAACTCTTTCCATATAGAAGCAGAGCACGATTCACACAATACATGCCATCTAAGCCTGCAAAATATGGCATAAAAGTTTGTTGGGTTTGCAATGCTTTAAATTCATACCCAATTACTGGTCAAATATATACAGGGAAGGAGTTATCAGTCAGAGAAGTAAATCATCGAGAGCGCGTTGTGAAAGACTTGTGTATGAAATTTAAAGTAAGGAACATTGTAGCTGATAACTTTTTTACAGCACTTCCACTTGCACGTTTGCTGAAGCCGTGGAATCTTTATATTATCGGCACGTTAAAGAAGAATAAGCCTTAAATACCTAAGGAAATGCTGCCATCTAAGTCGCGGGATATATTTTCATCACGATTTGCATTCAGCGATGACAACACCACTATATGTTCGTACGTTCCGAAAAAGAACAAAAGTGTTATCATGTTGTCGACACTCCATTATGTCGATAATGTGTCCGGAAATAAAAGAAAACCGGAAGTAATACATTATTACAACAGCACGAAAAGTGGAGTAGATAACATGGATAAATTGCTTGGACACTATTCTACTAAATGGCGGACACAGACATGGCATGTGGCTTTTTTTTATAATATTCTTGACATTGCATGTCTGGCTGCTTACAAGATTTATTCGGATCATCATCCTGCTGGTTCAAATCAGACACACCAACGCCGAATTTTCTTACAAGACTTGGGAATGTAACTGGCGTTACAAGATATTACGACGCGGTCTACAAATGTAAATATTACAAGATACTTCGAGAGCAGAACTGGAATTGAATGTATGTTAGGAAGACCAATTCTACGGCAACTATCTGAAGAATCGACGGCTAGAACTTCTCGAGACTGTAGTGGACGTACTGCACAGATAGGAAAATGTTGTGTCTGTCTAAAGACCAGCCTAAAAAGACGACGTGCCCCCTGAAAATCTTGTTGCACCTGCAACAAGAAGGCCATACGTAGCAGACACACAATAACCGTAAATAAAAGCCATTTATGTAACTAATTTATAATATTGTAAAAACATAGATTTACATGTTCGTTCCTTATTTTTTCCCCATCATAAGTTTATTAACCAACTGATAACGTTTCTCATATAAAATTTCTGGCTACCCGGGTAGCCTGGGTGTGTTGACTACGGATAAAAAAGTTTGAATTCAAAAAGTCAAAATACTATAAATTTTTTTTTGCATAGATCGACATATCGTAAGTAACTTTGGGATGACATGGATCTTCGAGCCAGCATATTTCTACTAACAGTTTTTACAGGAAATCAAAGTCAAAATGGCTACCCGGGTAGCTGGGTATGTACACAGGGGTTAAACCAAATCGTGTTTCACCGTGCATTCTTTTAGTAAGGTTGGTAGTACTGGTTAAATTGTGAACTAAATTAGTTAACGCCGCAATTGTGGAGCAATTTTCTTATAAATCA
Source organism: Dioctria rufipes (assembly GCA_963924295.1). Taxonomy (NCBI): domain Eukaryota; kingdom Metazoa; phylum Arthropoda; class Insecta; order Diptera; family Asilidae; genus Dioctria; species Dioctria rufipes. The sequence continues at coordinate 51,433,158 of OZ002742.1, forward strand.
ATCTGTCAATCAGAAAAAGTAAACAGACCAGAACGTATTGAGTAATTGTAAATATGCCACCATCCAAAATATCTGCCAATTTTAGTAGAAGTGAAGTTAATCCATTGCTTTCCCTAGTGCATAAAAAAAGACAATATAGTAGTTGTGTGCTAAAAAATGGACAAGTATAGATTCGAAGACAAAGTGACAAAGTTCTTTACTTAAACGGAATCTGGCATAAAAATCAACGTCGTCCCATTAATTAAAACGATTTGCCCGATTTCTATTTACTCCTTTCGGTAGTCGACAGAGCGTTAAACCCTTACTCAAGAAAGACTTCTTCGTCGGTAAAGATGTTCAAATCTCAAACAACAAACAAACAATTTTACAGTGAAAATAAAATAAGTAAAAAATGATTTTTCAAACAAATCTGAGGCCAAGCCGCATGAAAAAGTAGAAAATAAACTTTTCTTCACACACAGATGTGGACTCAGATTTTATTCGCTGACAATCACCGATATATTTCAGTATGACCAATCAGTGGTAATAATGTGATTTGATTCATGAAACGAAAGAATATTCAAGAGAAATGTCCCAATCAAAAAATCTGAGTCCACCTCTGACATTTCTCTTGGATATTCTTTCTCTTCATGAATCAAATCACTTATTACCTCTGATTGATCTTACTGAAATATATCGATATCGGTGATTGTCAGCGAATAAAATCTGAGTCCACCTCTGTGTGTGAAGAAAAGTTTATTTTCTACTTTTTCATGCGACTTGGCCTCAGTTTTGTTTGAAAACTCGTTTTTTACTTATTTTATTTTCTGCCTTTTTCACGTTAACTAAATTAGAAAATTCTTTTTTCCTGAAACAGATTTATCACTAATCATATCGATGAAAATTTTTCCGATGATTTTCTCGCTTTTCCGGGTTTTCCATGGAGTTTTCCACAAAAGCAATTTTATGCAACTCATTTCGCTCTACAACTTTGTCTTAGGTTGCAAAACGCTCAAACGCATCCTTGGTCGGAAAAACTCCGGAAAAGCATTTTGCATGAATTTTCCTCGATTTTTTCTGCAAGTTTTCACCATTGTCGGAGAGAAAGTAATGATGCCAGTTAATAGGGAACTTGATCCTGCATAATTTAGAAAACTTTTTTACCGGAAAATTTTCCGGAAAAGTCGGAAATTTTTCCGGAAAAGTCGGAAATTTTTCCGGAAAAGTCGGAAAAATTTCCGGAAAAGTCGGAAAATTCCGGAAAATTTTTCGGAAAAATCGGAAAACTCTGCATTTTTCCTGAAACGGATTTATCACTAATCAAATTTGTACCAAATTTTCTAATGATTTTTCCCGATTTTCCGGGTTTTCCATGGAAAATTCCGGTTCAAATTTTGACACATTCAATTGTCTCGCGACATGAACTTGAGTACCAAATTTCAGCTCGCTGTGATGACGAAAAGTGGGTCTACGAGAGTGTCGAAAATAGTAAAGAAATATATAGACAAATTCGTGTACGAGTTAAAGGGAATGGCTGGCCTCAATAAAATGTCACCCTTGTCAAATACTTTTATGTTCAGTTTAAACCGAGGAATGGGACGGTTTCAACTCTAGTTTAAATCATGGTTTAAACCAAACTGTGAAAACCTTTCGTCGAGTTTAAACTCAGACTGTAAAGCTGGCCATATGTTGTATATGCTAAATAAACCCAATGCACAAGAACACGAGAATGAGGCTTGCAGACTTATGCATCTAGTAATTGCAAGCTTGGAGTTGAATGGTAACTAGTTTATCGATGGCTATTTAAGGTGACAATTACGATTTAGACCTATTCAGCGTATAAATGCTGGATTCCATAGTTATGACGAATTTCATGCACTCAGCGCCTGGATGTTTACAATCAGCTAGAGGCCAAGAGTAATACTTCCAGCATTGGGAGAGGAGCAGGAGTGGATGAGGCCAAGGATCTCTGGCGAATGGATTGGAAAATAAGAATTCTGTACGCTCCCTGTCATGTGATGGTTTGGTCTTTTTTCGGAGAGCGCTCCTAGTAGGAAAAAGTGAACTGTGGATATATCTCACCTTCTACAGGTTTTCAGAGATAGGTATCTCGGAAAACGCCATTGAATTGAGATGATACCTATACTCGCTTGGAATGCACACCACAGTGTATTACGACTATCTTTTATTCCAATGTTTGTAAATCTACAGAAAGAAGCTAGAAGAAGCACATGGCTATCCTTTCACAGAACTCGAAAAAAACCATTTGGATAAAATTTGTGTTGCTGGAGAACTGTAAGCATGCAATTGAATTGGTTCAGTATCCCTACACCGGACCCATAATGAAATTGTAGGTAATGAGATATCTAGATAGATAAATTGATAGACCAAAGAGAAGTTTCAAGGACTCAAGCTCACATTCATCTTTTTAGAATCGGTATCGTTAATAATCTTGTTCGATTTATTCTGTTTTCATGAAAATACCGTACACTTCCTATGTTTTTGCCCCGCCCTCGGCAAGCCCAGGTTAGACAATCTCTTGATACTGAATAGAAAAATTTTCCTAAAACTCAATGATTCTGGGTAAAAGGCATAACATGGATCAATTTGTCCGTATTTGAAAAGGATGTGTTGCAAGGAAAAATTATATACCGAGGATTTCAATGCAGCACTTCATTACTTGGTCATTAGTTGACACCGATGATCGAATCTAAGGCTACATATTTTCATAACCATTTGAATTTGGGAATGTTTTTTTCCTTTTCTTTGCAAAATAAATTTTGATATTAATTCTTGCAGCTTGCATTGTCTCACTCTGCCTTTACAAATGTGCTGCCTATACGAAAATCTTGAGCGCTTTACTCTTTCAACAACACCATTAATTCTGCAATTCAAGCAAACGACCATAACGTTCAGACAGGAAGATATACATCTATCAAGATTATGGGTCAACGATTATGACCCAACCTATGGTGTTGAACCATTAATCACAGTAATACGCACCCCGATTCCTGGCTATTGTAAAGTTCATTGATTGATACTACTAAGTCCAACTATGCATGAGTAGGATGCCATCTTCCTGACATTTAGCTTCATTATCAAAACTTCTATAATTAACTGTTTCAACAGAAACACTATTTGTATCGTCTGCATGTAACGTTATGCACAAAGAACAGTTCTACATATATGACAGTTCCGAAGGGTAAATTTCTATAGTATATATATTTGAGGATATAATATGTAGGTACGTATGTATGTAGATAAAATATTCCTTATTCATCGTATACAGGGCGACAATTTTAAAGGCACCCTGTAATTATGTTGACAATTAACAGCAAACTCCTTAAATGGCAGGTCTTGCTCTTGTAACAACAGCTATGGTAGCAAGAATTAAACGGGAAAGAGTATGTAACAATGATTATGCTTTTCAATAGATCCATAAGGGATGTTGCGTGCTACATTTTGTACTGCCGCACCATGCCATATTAATCCGAAACGGGGAACGTTCACACGTATATTCAAAATATTAACGTATATGAACCCCCTTTCATCCCGATTATATTGTGTACTGGTAGATTTCCGGGCCTAATTTCACGAGGCCTAAATTAAGAAGCTAAGTTATGGTCCCTGATAAGATTACACAGTTCAAGGGGTGAGAATTAACACTTGATTACGGTATTTATCCGAAATTTATTTCTGAAATAAACTAGCTGTAGGGGAGCACGACACAAGTGCTTTTACGATTCAGGTTACCCTCCCCCGCCCCCATACAGAGGTTATCTAAAGTGCCAAATCGGCAAAATTAATGTCTGCATTTTGCCTTTCATAAGTTGCGTGATTTGATAAATTAAACAAGAGGATAAAAGTCTACTAAAGGACATATATGTATGTATACAAGAAGGTGTAGGTATGTAGGTACCAATATGTGTATATATGTATGTACACTAAGTATATGTGTTTGAATCTGACGAACTACGGCCAGTTAACTAATAGGATTGCAGAGGATTCGTCTCGCTTGAGGATGTCGAATATGAGTTCCTTTTGGAAGTGAATTTACCTAATTCAATTAAGCAAGGGAGCAGAAAGTTCTGGTCTCGGACAAAAACAAAGTGACTCTAGCGTAAATAATGACTTCTGGTTATGGAAGTTGGTTTCGTAGGCTTCAAAGGATTATTTTCATTAAGAAAGTTTTGTATGTAAAAACTGGTAATTTCTTTTGCCAGGGTCTCCCGCAGTCATAAGTCGTTTGGATTAATGTGGCTATGGTGAATTTTAGCTGTATTTCAGTGCAAACGCTATGAATTGGTATCGTCCATACTAGCAGGAAGTTGTAAAAAACAAATGACTATTTCGACTATTTTAATTCTTTGTCGGATATAAGATTTCCTTATTACAGAATTTCTATATAGGACTGTTGGAAGACAGTATTGCAACTATTAATAATGATAAAAAATAAGGTTTTTGTTTTTGTTATCGGAAATTGGTCTCAGCTGCACAATTCTGACATTTTAAAAGTTATACAGGGTGGGCCAAAAGTCACCATGGGGGCCAAAAGTCACCATGGGGTTTAAAAATTTAATAACTTTTTCGTTTATATTTTTTTTTTATTTTTTTTTTAGATTATATAAATAACATCTGGAGAATAAATAATGGAAAAAAAAAATAAAAAAAATATATAAACGAAAAAGTTATTAAATTTTTAAACCCCATGGTGACTTTTGGCCCCCATGGTGGCTTTTGGCCCACCCTGTACAACAAATTTTTGCAGCTTTGTTTTTCATCAGCAAATAAGTAAGTAAGTAAGTGAATTTATTTAGCATTTTTTGCTATTCATTACAAAAGTCATATAATTATACTATTAGTCTAGCTCTGTTTCCTCCTTTTCCTTGTCTTCTAAATTAGTTTATGAATTTAATAAGTAATTTTAACAAATTGAAGAACTTTTCTCTTAAATATCCTAAAATTATTCTCAAGTTTTACATCTAAAGGTAACTAATTAAATATTTGAAAGCAATTATATACTAAACTATTCTGCGATAAATTATCTCTATATACAGTGGCAGCCTAAAATCATTAATATTTCTTAATCCGTAAGGTTTTAAGTCTCAAACATAATTCATTAATTTACTTAAATAACTCGGCATATCACCTGACTTAATTCTAAATATAAAAATTAATAAATTCATTAAAATTCGTTGATTTACACTCAACCAACACAAAGAATTTAACATAAATATTATAGATGTGTACGTATTGCACTTTAAGATGGTTCTTATTGCCCTACTTTGAAGTCTCTTTAGACTTAATTGAACTTAGTAAGTCTATTCTATTTCTTATTCTTCTAAAGTACCCTATTTTCTTCGAAATTTTCTATATATCTATATGTTTTTTAAATTTCAGTTCCTTATCAACTTTTAATTTGTTTGATTTAAACCAATATTCTCTTTAAATCATCCTGTTTTTCGCACCGACATTGTTCTGTATCTTTCCCTGTCACATATACATACATATAAGTGCATCATCCGCAAAAGAGAACGATTTTTGAATTTCTTAATACTTTGTCTTTGTCGTTAATATATATAATAAACAGAAGAGATCCAAGAATAGTTCCTTGTGGAACACCAAACGATGTCATTGTAGAATCAGATAATATATTATTCACCGAAGTCCTTTGCAGGGGCGGATCCAGGATTCTTCTGAGGAGGGGGCGCAACTATGTTTTAAAAACGGTATAGCCTGGAAACATGTCAAGACACTCACTACCACTCGCAAATATAAAATACACAAAATTTATCATTTAAAAGATCCGGGTCAAACAGATAAACGACGACTCTTAAAGAAGAAAGTTGCTCGACGTTCAACTATTGCCACTCTAGAAAGTCAAACGTGGTGTTAAAATATTTTTTTTTATTTTAGTTTGTGAATGGTGGAAGTGTAAAGCTTCCGAATCATCCATTTCGATTAGTAAAAATAGCGAAATACATTTTGTTCAAATTCACAAATTCCTCATAAAATGTAACTTTGCAAAATACACGAATTAAAGCGCTACGTACTTTGCGTCTATTTAAAAAAGCAGTCACAGAACAGATGTAATACAGAGCTTGTAAGTATATAACTTTATGAAAAAGTTAAGAAAGTTTGACTAATAAGCCAAGATCAAAAGATACCGTATGATGCAAAACACAGCATGAAAGGAAGGACATGGGGTAAAGATCGACAGGCATCCAACATTGCGGCAGCGCTCTAGTGAGTCGGTCTGACTAGTTATGGCCAAATTGCTAATGAGCTTGAAGGATTCGATGGGATGAAATATTTCTTATGCATTTTCTGAAATTAAAGACATTTTGATGCTTCTTTGGCAGCAGAGAAGATCCAGCTTAATATACAGGAAATATTAATGCCAAGAATGCATAAAGACGGTGTACCGTAATTCAGTGCTGCATCCTAATAAATGGGAGAGTTAAAGTTATGATTTTGTTTTAAAGACATGAGACAGCTTGGGACTTAGATGCCATGAATTCGACGCGATTAGCAATGCCCTAAGCTAAGATACTGACAAGTCATTAGTCAATGATCTACTCACGCAAACTCGACTAAGAGATGTGGCATTCTTTGGAGTCCGTAAGAGTGTTAAAGCAGTAAGCGAAATCACTGGTATTGGGATAGGCAAAACTATAGATAGGCATAAAAGTAAGGAAAATATGATCATTAAAAAAATTAAGAATAGGGAATAGCGGAGCCCTGGGAGCATATGCATTTAACGTGTGAGGTTCTGGTGAAACGCTATCTGGTACAACCGGCATTAGGCAATCAGATAAAAACTTTCAAAATATATTAGCAGAAGAGGGAAAAACCAGGTGCTTTAAACTTAACTAAAAGTGCTGGCTGCCAGACTCTACAAAAGTCCTTTGAAATATCTAGGGTAACGATTTTGGACCACCAGAATTGTGAAGACTAGAGCTCCAACGTTCCGTAAAAAAAGCAAGACGAGTGTCAAGTCCGGAATCAGTATCGGCGATAATTGATGAGCTGTTTGGTTTCTAGATACTTCATTAATTTGTAGTTAATAAAAGATTCAAAAACTTTTGAAAGAATCGAAGTGATTGCAGTTGGTCGATAATTTGAGGGATCGCTACCCTCTTATTTCTTGGGAATAGGTTGAACGTGAGCTAGTTTCCAACTATTTGGAAGTTTTCTTGTCGAATAAAACAAGTACAATAGTTTGCGCAGAGGCGTATCCAAGGATGAGGCACAGCTTTTAGTTAACAGGGGTGATACCCCATCAGGACTTACGGCTTTAGAGACCCTTATCCACTTAAGGATCGTGAGTACACTTCTCTTATAGGGAGATGCAACATAAGTGTCGGTGAAGTGAATAGAAAACGGGAATTTGAAGCGAATCTATCAATCAGAAAATTAGCTTTATCCAGGGAGTCAACAACCCCTTCACCATTGTTATGTAGTGAAGCTATAGAGGAATTGGTGAAGTTGTTCCTGATGGTTTTGACCAGGAACCAGGTTTTTTGCTATTGTTTGATTCCAAGATTCTTAGTCTAACATTTCTGTTAAAAAGAAATTTCTCTCTCCGGATAATGGACTTCGAGTTATTCTGTGCACTCTTGCCGCTTGTTTCTATTCTGGACATGAATACAATTGATATGCGCGAAAGCCAGACTCCTTCGCTTTTATTACTTGGTTGAACTTATAGTTAAACCAAGAGCGGTTTTCCTATTGTTGCGATTTGCTGTAAGAATAATGAAGGTATTCGTGCCTGCCAAGACTTAGTATGTTAGAAGGATCTAATATGCATTCATCAACATCGCAAGCAAAACAGGCCGACAAATCAATTTCTCTAAGATGCTGATTGAAGATTTCCCAATCAGAATTCATATTTTCTTTTAATTTGATGTGTGTGGTAAGTATTCTAGAAAAACTATTGCATTTTACGAAATACAAAAGGAATATATTCCAAAATAAACTCACTACACCAATATACAATGATTTGTTTGCCGTTGTGTAGTTTCGATCAATTTCTCCAGTTAAGAGTTGTAATTGTTTTACATCGACGACTCACCAATTGGCAGCAGTTCTTAATTAAAACAAACCTTCCATCGCTTTTACCTGAATAAGCTCCGTCCTACTTCAAACACCCCGAGTAAGGCCACGCTCACGTACAATGAATTTTACAGGTATCAGGGCTTACGGTTTCCTCTATAGGATACGACTTAAAGTGGGTCGAGAGCTGAGCCACTACCCATAAGGGCTGCGCTCTTATCAAATTGAATGCGTCCAAAAATTTTTAAAATTTTTAACAAAAAGGGAAGTTTGTTAAGAAAACTTCAGAAGATCTGTTGCAATGTTTTTTAGTGGGCTTCAGGGAGGGGCGCGTGCCCCCCCCCTAGTTGGATCCGCCACTGGTCCTTTGTGTCCTATTTTCCAAATATGATTTAAACCACTTTCAATTTCAATTTTATTTCAAGGATAATGCACAACAAGATACATAAATCTTTTCAGCATGTACATTCTAAAATTTCTACCAGGAAATGCTACTAAGATGACGAAAGAGAAGATAAAAACAAAACAGTACAATAAAATAAAAGAAAGAAAAAGAGGAATTTGATTAAACGGTAAAGAAATACAAAAAAAACACTGGGAAAATAAAATAAAAAATAAAATAAATAGTAAATACTAACCTATATTAGTTACTGCTATACTGACAAACAAACCTCAATACACTACAGATTTTTCAAACTCATCGAACGTATGCCTAATTCTCATTTAATGAATACTGAAAAAGAAGCCTCTTAAACATGCCGGCTGACCCCATGCGTTGCAAGTTGACAGGAAGAGAATTCCACTTGCGAGTTATATGAACAAAGTAGGAACGTTAGCCCAATACTGTACGGTAGCGGGGAATCAAAATACCCACATGTCTAGTGGAATGCATGAATCTGATACCATTGCAGAGATAAGCAGGCTGATTTGGTATAAATTAGCCTATGAAGGAAAACTAGTGCTTTATGCAAAAGATATGTTTTAAGGGAACAGTTCAGAATTACATTTCTATATTGGCTTATATGATCAAAACGTCGAAGTCCAAATACAAATCTTATGCAATTATTAAATGCGATCTCTAATTTTCGAGAGCAGCTAGAATCTAGAGCAGTGAAGACTTAATTTCCATAAGTAAAAAAAGGTACTAATAATGCTCTGACGATTTTAATTTTAACACTTACAGAAAGTAAATGTGCTGAGAGCCAAAGTCGGCGAAGTCCGCCATACACTTTTCCCAAGACGCTATTTACATAGTCACAGCAGCTCATCCGAGAGTTTAGTATTATACCAAGATTCCTTATACGCTCTAAGTGGGGTAGCGGGGTATTTCCAAAAACAATAGGAGAAAAATTCAAAATCCTCAGACAAGCCAATAGGACAGCTCATAAAGATCTACACGTCATCCGCATATAAATGTATATTAGCATGACGTATAACATCCGGTAAGTCATTAATATAAAGGCTGAATAGCAACGGTCCTAAGATAGAGCCTTGGGGGATTCCACATGTCAAATTTATTGCATTAGAAAGGCAATTATTTATTTTCACTTGCTGTGTTCGTCCAGACAAAAAGCTGTTAATAACTGAAAGTGCAGATGAGGTGAAGTTAAAATTCGAAGCTATTTTTAGCAATAATTTACTATGATTGTCACTGTCTAAAGCTTTAGAAAAGTCCAATAGAACCAGAATCCCCATATCATCCCTATCAAGCGCTTCACGAATATCGGTGGTAACTTTCAGTAAAACTGTTTCGCAGATGTGCTTGCGACGAAAGCCAGATTGACAAGCAGATAACAGCGAACGTTGTTCAAAATACTCAAACATTTGAATTGATATGAGCTTCTCCAGGGCTTTCGCCAGAAAACATAATAGGCTGATAGGTCTGAAATCAGACATGTTCAATTCTGTATTTCAAACGCTGTAATTTTTCAACTTCCTTATTAATATAATTCTATCTGTGGTTTCAAATGCTCTTTTTAGATCCAAAAAGACTGCAATGGCCTTATTTTTTTTCAGCTAACTCTTCTTTCCAGTTCACTATTACTTGGTTTAATGCAGTTTCACCATGAGTGTGGCTTTCTAAATCCTGACTGATTCTCTAAAAGAAGATCATTTTTATTGAAATAGCTTTCAAGCTGTTTATGCACTATTTTTTCTAATACTTTCTCGCAAGTAGGTAATGCATATATTCGTCTATAATCTTCACAGTTATCAGACTCTCTAAACTTTTCGATTGGTTTGACACGAGACTCCTTCCAAATATTAGGAAAACATCCAGTTCTTAATGAACGATTTATGAGACGCTCGAAAATTTAACCTAGTACTTGAAATGCGTTCAGTAGCATTTTTGCAATTATAAAATTAAAATCCCTTTTTTGATTAATTATTTTTAGAATTTCTCTAATTTCACACTGATTTCACAAAGCGAACATTGTCTATGAACAAATTAATCTCCTTAATACTATTAACAAAATATATATTAAATTCATTTGCAATAACTCTTTCATCAGTCACACATAAATTATTAAAGTTGATACTCCTTTTTATAGCATTTCTATTTTCAGTTAATACATGCTTCTTGATAGTTCTCCACATAGACTTCTGATTTGTACTTAAATTAATTTTATTTTTTATATGTTCATTTTTAGCTCTATCTAATTCCCTTTTATATCTGTTTCGTTCCACTCGATATGATTTCCAATCACTTTCATCATTAGTGTATAACGCCCTTTGGTGTTTTATTATTTTTTCTTTTTTTTAGTTGCCTTAATCGATTATTAATCCATTCTAATAAATTATAGTTACTCATTTTATTACTCACGTAGCCTTTAAAGGTTCGCTTGATATTATGTCCGTAATGTCGTTAGTATCAGTCAGATCATACATATTTACCAATGCACTATTACTAATATCTCTAATGAAAGATGTTTTTTTGTACTTTAAATAAGATATTTCATTTGTACTAGCTTTAAATCTTCTGCTAACCTTGACCTCTATATCCAATACAATAGTTTCGTGGTCAGAAATTTTTAGTTCAGTATTTATGTCAGCTTCCACCTGATTCGAATTCGTTATCACATAGTCGAGCAATGTTTTGAAGTTCTGCGGAACTCTGGTAGGCTTGTTCACAATTTGTTCGTAAGTAATAATTCCATACAAATCTCTTTTATATGTATTACTATCATTAAGCCAATCGATATTAAAATCTACCGCTATTACAAAATCAGTCGCAACATCCCATATACTGCCCAACCATTTCTTAAAGTAGTCACAGAATTCTCTTACAGATGCCTTTGGTGAGTTATATACAGTAGTCAGAATGAGTGAGTAATTATCAATATAAATGTTAACAGCTAACCACTAATATTCCTAATATCAAGTTTTTGCAATACTTTAAATAGACAATTTTTTTCGTGTGTCACAACGAATTATATTATAGTCCATTCAAATCACTTCATTGTCATCTATAATCTAAAAGGCTAATTACATTCCATCTTATCTATAGGTTTTCTAGTTAAATTATTGTCTGATCATTGTAAACAGGTTACATACTGCACAAATGTTCAAAGTCGAACAGGATTTTGTCTTGCGCATGGTATTCCTCAAGGATCTATCCTGGGGCCCTTGTTATTTAGCGGTTATTTATTAATGACTTAACATAAAGCAGGCAAATATTACGTAAGTATTTATACTAATGACATCTATCTGACGACTAGCATAGAGAAGATTTCACCACTTGGATAAATAAAGATATCCGTCGAATAATGGGGACAGGGACGATTTTATCCATCTTATTTATTTATTTTTTAATTTTGTCTCTATTGCAGTTACTAATCTAGTCAAAAATCTCGGCGTTTTATTAATCATATACTCGCAATTACAAAGCGTCCATAAATATGGATTATTCCATGGTTTTGAATAGATAAATTTCTATTAAAGTAGTTGCAATGCTCCTTCGATTCTTAAGCTCTGTTCTTTTGTGTACCTTGTTCTAGAACTCCCATATACTGCAGAGAACAAATTATTCTGTCGATTTGAAGGGAACTATTTGTATTGTTCGCTTCATTTATAAATCTTCTATAATAATGTATGAGGCGTTCTTTTGTGTATCTTTTGTTCTGCCCTGTTCTACGAACAAAAAAGAACAAAGCTTTAATCAAACAGAAATCTTACTATAACTTTATGGAACATACGAGATAACATATTGCCAATATCGATCCCTATAGTAGGCTGATTTCCTGATATTACAACTTTTAACAAATCTGCGCAGGCTGATTTATATTAAAATGACTTGCAGATTAATAGACACAGAAAGTTAGAATTATTTTCTGCTTCCAGGCTTATATAGATTGGAATTCTTACTATCCATATATACATATGTATATATTTGAAATTCCCTACTCATATAAATAAAGCCAGTCAGGAAAAGATGAAAAACTTTTCCGCTTTAATATAATTCGGGTAAAATTAAATATCTACTTAAGGCTGCTGTCTTTGACATTCCTCTCTAGTTTATTTGACTTTTCATAATTTAGTCGTACTAGAGGATACCGAAAGCTGGAGTAGACAAGTAGTAGTAGTAGTAGACGCTCTTACAAAATTCAGAATTGGCCCCCAAACTCTCCCTGCCTGCTTCATGCAGCTCTTCCAGGAGGTATGAGCTAAGGAATCTGTAACGCTTTCCAGAGAGAGCCAGACAGTGGCACAAGAAGTGAGTCACTGTAACCGGTAGGATCATTAACAAATCTCATTCTATGTAGGTGGCCCCTGAGAAAAGAGTGCTCAGTGAGAATAGACACGTGTTGGCTTGCTTAATCCCAATATCTTCTTCGTTAGAAGATTTGGGTTAGGTTTACCCCGCAGTTCCTTAGTAGTTCTACCTGAGGGATCATTCAGCCAGAGCCGACTGTGTTGGCAATCAACCAAGGACGAAATCTTAGAGGCAAGAATTTTTGGTGCTATCCCGATTGCAGAGAATGATTCCTCTGAAATTGCACCAAGACGAGCGTGCTCGGCTGCCGTTTCGTTCCCGTTGATATCGCTGTGACTTGCCACCCCAAAGAACGAGTACCCTGTAACACAGCGAAAAGGAACTTAGGGTGGTTACCAGTTTGTAGGTTGTGAAGAATTTTGACAGGGCTTTTACAGCTCTTTGGCTGATCGAGCAGATGGCAATCGCCTTGTTCGTGTTTAGGTGATACGATGTACAAGCATTTTCGACAACTAGGAAGGATGAGACTCAGAGAAATTAATGGTTTGGCTATTAGTGAATACGCACTCAACAGATCATTCCTCCATTGGATTTGACTAACAACCTATACAACATTCTTAGTTCGTCAAGTCTTGCTGAATCAAGTGACACGAAGCTATCACTAATATATTCCCAAGAACACATCGCTTTGCATTCCCGTCCGCCTTTAGTTCGGCAAGTGCTCGTCAGGTCAACTTGGAGGAATGATGATGCTCAGAGCATAAGAGAAATATATAAGAGAAATTGTGAAGATCTCTGCTTATTTGAAAACAAACAACAAAATTTCAATATTAGCAAGATCTGGAAAAGCTTACAGCGAGAATTTGATTATTAATTAATTAATTAACTACTAAATAATATATAACGCCCTGAAGACCAGTACGCAGGATAGTAGTCGCATGTCAAATTGTTTGCAAGAAAGAAACATGGTCGCACAAAAACCCAGCACGACTCAAACGTCTTGTAGGAAAAGTTAGAACTTTTATCACTTTCAACCAAAATTCGAAAGATAAGAATATCTCAAATTGTGAACGTTGTTGATGCATTGTCCAGAGACGCGTCGAACCTATTTATAATTATACCAAATATCTTGGCCTATATGGCACACGAATTCGCAGTTTTTAGAATCGGTCACATATGGAATAGGAGAATTTTTGAGATTTTGATTTTTATGATTCTAAGTTAAATTAGCAAACACAAGGGAAAAAAGCGACCAACTTGTCGGAGTTTTGAAGCCGGAATCTTTTGTTTTTCGGGCGGGAAAATTAAAATCAATTTTCCACTATCTGCTCACGTCCGAACTATTTTGTTTGCTTAAAAAAAATCACAACATCACTGGTTGCTGCAAAGTACGTATAGAGCTCTTACATGCAACAGTTTAGAGTTCAGATTCTGCATATATTTATAGAAAAGATCTGACATCATTTAACTGTTGTCAGATTTATAAATTTTTATACCCCCCCCCCCCCAAGGCGCTGCTAATATATCATTTGGCATCCTTTCTTCTTTGCTTTTTCTCTATCAATCTAGTAAAAGTTTTAAGAGCCCTAAGGAGTACCAATTACATGTTCTACTTAAAGATATCAAATTAATTTGAAGGTCTCAACTTTGGTGCAATTACCTTTCCGTTACTAGGAGAAAATAAAAAATTGGTTACGTCGCCATTGTCAACTCAATCAAATCAGAGTTTTTCAATGTTGCGTATAAAATATCCATTCTGAAAATAGCTCTAATTTTTTTTTTTACTACAACCTCGATTGACTTTCTTTTCTACTACCTTCAAGCTTGAGTTCGCGTAATTACCTCTGGTATTTGGATGGCCAATTTGATATATCTTTTAAGAAAGCCTTTATATCACTCATCTCTGGAATAATTAATTATCCTTAAATGGATTTTATCTTCAGGCTTTAATAGAAAATTTTTTTTTAGGCACCTTAAATATCTCGTTTTCTTCTCGAAAAACCTACCTTTTGCATACCTAATTACTTATCATCCAATCAACAAGTTTTTGCTCTTACTCTGAGGTAAGAACGGATTGCAGGAGTGGAAATTTTATATCGAAGGTCTATTTTATACATTTATTAAATCGTCCTAAGTAGCCTACATAGAGTTTTATTTTTCTTTGTGTAGAATGATTTAGATTTTTGTTTTTATGGACTTGTGAAAATCTATAGTCATTTGCTTTGACTTTGTAGAAAAATTACTTCAAAATCGTGATAGGAATGTGTATAAGACGTTTCGTATCGTCAGAAATCAATACTCTTCAGTACGGCTAGTTTTTTTTCCTGTGGTGGTAAAATTTTGATAAATACTTCCCCCTCTTCCTCCACCAGCGGGCTTTTTCCATTTTCTATTTTAATATTTAAAGCAAAAATTACTGAATGCGTGAAAAGTGTGGAAACTGATAACCGAACATATACACCATACCTACTTACCAGTTCCTTTGGTAGGATGGTGAAATTCATCAAATTTTTGATAGAATTGCAAAAAACTAAAATATTGATTCAACACAAAAATGAATTCGTTCAAAATTTGAGCGGATCCAAGATCAGGTTTTAACTGAACAGAATCAATACATTGCTGGCATGTTTCGACATGATAAAGAAATTTCAAGACAAGATTCAAGCTTCTCCATTTTGGGAATCAGATTATTCAATTAATTTTTAGCGGACAAAAACTGAAGTTTTCCCGTTATAATTAATCCTTTTGGAACATAGGAAAATTAATGTTCACTAAGATTAGTTAGATATCGTTCAAATGATGAAAATTTTAAATGAAAAGTAGTGTTATACAGGGTGTCCCATCTCAGGGTTTACGCCTGGTCGCTAAGGATATTTCACACCTAAACAATAAACAGTTTTCAATTTTTTAGGTTATGTTTAAGACATAATACTACGATAACTATTTTCTCGACACTTGTTTGCTAGTTTTACTTAGATAAATTTGGGAATTCAAACAATATTTTGTTCATGCATCACTGCCAGTCAATTGATGCAGACAACCATAGTCTACGAGGGCCAGAATAAATTTTCTTGAAACAGTACAGAGATATGGGAATAACACTGGATTTAGATTCTAAGACTTATCACGTTATTCGTTTAAGATAATCTTACATACGGAAAGTTCAAATACACAACATAAATATAATATAAGGCTATACAATCTGATTTAGTCGGAGGGATATTCTGGCAAGCTGAAGATTAATAAGCTCCTTTTGGTAAGATATTGGCCGAATAAGATACAGCTAAACTTCATCCACATATAAATGAATGTTAGCATCTTTGACATCATAACAGAGGCTATTGATATATAGCATAAAGAAAGAAGAACCCTGTATGGAGCCCTGAGGAACTCCACTATTGACTAGTAGGTAGATCGAGAGCTGATTACTAATCTTCACCTGTTGGAGTCGATCGTAAAAATGGATCTCGATACTATAGTGGAACAATTTAAAACTGCGAAACAAGTGATTAGTTTATTGAGAAGCTTGCCATAGTTTATATTATCGAAAACTTAGAAAAGCTTAGTAACGACAATATACACAGTTCATACTTATCCATACCAATTTTTATGTCTATAACCTGTTTTAGTATTGGAGTTTCGCAGATATGAAAATGCTGAAATCCCGATTGTCACTTCAATATTAGCCTATGCGCATTGACAAAGTTTATTATTTGAGTATGCATAAAGTTTTCAAAGGATATAGACAGAAAGGGGAGTATGCTGATTGGTCGATAATCAGAAACTATTATCGTTGTCTTTCAAGATCCATGTAAAGTGAAGTATGTATGACTCGAGTTAAATATATGTTGAATGTACTGACCGATATATGGAAGTAGTAGTTTAATACGATGCTGAAAGATATTATCAGCACCAATTTGACAGGCAAACCGATAATGAAAATTTATCCAGGATTACTCTTTGAAAGCTAAGTGCCTCGTCCCAGGTATCACGAATTGATAGGCTATATCCATAACTGTTGTAGTAAAGGGTAATCTGATGTAATTTATTTTGGAGAGTTGCAAAGAACATATCTAGAGTTCCTGAGTTATCATCACAATTACTAAGTTCTTCTAAAGAGTTTTGGAAGAAACTCAGGAATTTAATTTCATTTGAAAACTTAGGCGGAGAGCTGATATCGAACCGATCATATCAGATTTTACTAAATGTAAGCCTACGGCGACATGAGAGCACTTTTGCAGGAAACATACTCTATATGATTGACCGCTGGATTGATGTTAATATTGGGGCCGTTTCGAAATTCTACTGTTCCCAAGTTTATACTTTATGCAATGTGAGCATGTTGTTTGTAAGTATTAGTGAGTAGACATGAAAATGTGAACAAAATATCACTTTTAGTTTTGTGCCTGTTTTTCATGATGGGACTGAATAAGAAATGAGTTTAGAATTTTGTTTGCTAAACTCGCAGCCTATGATAACTCCTTTTCAATTTATATGAAGGAGTCATTACGTTTTAATAGCTTCACTCGGTTTTTCCAAAAAATTTCGGGATGTACAAAACAGTTTTATTAATTTTATAATATTTATCTACACCCATTTCCTACTCATGATTAGTTTATTATCAAAAAATTCCAAAATTCCACAATGAATTCTCAATACTGATTTTCAGAGCTATTGAAAACTGACTGAAAGTACTGTACGAACTTACTTTAACGAACATCTAATGTTTTCCATTTCATTTGGATTAAATTGAAAATTTTTTAAGAATCCAAAACTGTAAGAAGTGCGTCCACACACATCAAACATTCCACAAATGTTTGACAAATGTTTGACAAACATTTGACAAATGTTTAAAAAATGTTTGGCAAATGTTTGTCACATGTGTGCAAATGTTTGTCCAATCTTTGGCAAATATTTGGAGAATGTTTGTTATGTGTGGACGCACCTTAACATGAACCAACAGTGTAAAAAAAAATCGCTAATTCAGAAATCCTTACAATGAGTTTGTCTACTGAAACTATACCATGAAAAAATGCCGGAAATTTAAAACATGCTGAGGCTGGAAACACAGTCACTACACATTACCTTGTATGATATTCTTTTGCCATGTATAGAAGAACGTATATATCCCACGGTCGACTTTCAGTAGCCAAACTTTAACAATCACCGGTTTTAAACCCCGTACAAAGCGGTGGTTTTTTTCTCTTGCATGTATGATTTAATTTAGAATCGTTAAAAATAAAATTTCTTAAAAATTCTTCTATTCACCATCTATGACCGATTCTAAAAATTCTGAGTTCGATTCCCGCCTAGGAAAAATAAATAAAATCTAGCAGCAAAGCTAACTTGTAGTAGGTTTTCTTACTGCTTGAAGAATTGGTTGGTCTCCTATCGTAGACGCTATGGGGCTGGATGGATCGCAGGACTCTGGGCCCAGGCCCAGCGTGCCCATACGTGTAGATGGTACTGCATATCTTAGCGTATTTCTTTAAAAGAAAAAACGAAGAAAATTCCCTTAAATGAGTTACATTTACGCTGTTTTATCCCAGCATTTTGTAAGCAGTTTGTTTAAAAAGCAATTTCCAAAGATACCAAACAAACGGGAAATGGTACGTCTCTGGTTTTGAAATGTCATTAAACTCACTTTCCATGTGTATACCTATGCATACATACATATTTCTCCGACCAAAGTTAGATGAGCTATTGAAGGTCGTGGTATGTCATAGAATGTCATATGTTTCTAAACCTGTAAAGAAATTAATATCCGGTACAAAAATTCTTTTATACATCGTGCACCGATGACAGCGTAAGCTTACTTCTTGTAACCTTAAACTAACATTTGTTCACGCATCCGGTGTACTTCTGATGAAAGGAAATCTGTATATTCACAGACGGATGTCGGGAATACTTTCGTCTAACTGATCAGCGGCGCCTGGCTTTTCCGCGCTTTAACCTAAACAGAGTTTAAGGTAGAGAGATTTCAACAAGGTAACCAAAGAAAAATTTCGCTAGATTGTTTGGCTTATGTGGGGTTCACAGAAGGAGGAAGTACCCATCAATGAGAAAAATGAAATATGTGAATTTTAAAAAGTACTTTTCAGCGGCAACATACATACACACAAATAATATGTGTACTTATATGTGTATGTATGTAATAGACATGAAATTGAAATTTTCCCATCCACAAATCCTCTGGAAATGACTATCCGTGTAAGGATCTTAACTCGACATCTACCTTTATTTAGGAAAAAGTGTCAACGGGGAAAACTTTGTTTTTTTTCCTGAGAAAATAGAACGACAAAAAACTGAAATGCATTTTTCTCCATTCATTTCGTTTTGCCACTAAACATCTCTAGCTAGCCTAAGTAGATCTACGTATGTATAGACGGGTGAGTGTATATGAATGTGTGTTGTACTCGTATGTACAGTAAATTCTATCTGGTATTTTCTATTCGTGCATATAATTTTGTGCAACTTCAACGTCACTTCCATACTTCGGTACTACTGTTTTGTGGGTTTTTGTTGGCGTTCGTCAGCCTGATTACCCATCTTACCCCCTACCCATAACAAATGGAGGAAAACGTATTTTTTTATTTTTCCATTTGTTGTTGTTGTTATTTCCTTCGTCAGGCGGAAGAAAATTCAAGTATTCAACACTTTCCAGCATATTCAGTTTGGTATTCATATCACGTTTCATCGTGGGGGTATTTTTCTTCTTCCCCAATTGTATATTAGCACAGGCGGAATATTAATTGAGTTTATCAGTGTGCAGCACTAATTGGAAATTTGCAGTTGCAAGCATAATTACCCAATGGAATCAGTCATTGCAATTCGCCCGGTGGGCAATTATTCAATGAAAGTGGGTACAGGCTGCTGCATGAACTTCATTTGTTATTACGTTCCTGTGTCCGGCACGGAAACAATGTATGCAGACAAGTTCATTACATTAAAAAACAGCCGAAGGCCTATGTTCGATACGCTGCCGTACTGACTTGGTTATGCACAACAAATATCAAAAACTCGTTATTTGGTTATAATTAGATATGGAGTAGCGGTAGTCGGTAGCAGCTATGTAGGTAGTTGAGTTGTATGTATTTAACCAGATGAAGTCTGATGATATATAAATAGTTAGTGGGTGACCTATCGTGTGTAACAAGGGCAATAACCCTAAAAGTTTAAATTTTATTACATCTTTGCTATTATGTCCAATCGCACTCTAAGGATGATCCATAATTTTTATTGGCGGAGTGGTTAAACATTTTTTAAGTAGGTGCTTAACACTGGTAGTAATGTGTGTATAATGCGGATTGATATGCGCAACTGCAAAAAGCTCATACAATTTGTTTTTTAATTTCTCGTTACATATGTATATGTGGTGATTTATGGATTAATTTTGATAAAATTCTATGGACAGGCTAAGACATTTCCAAAAAAAAACAAAAAAAAAAAACATTTCCGAATTTCGAACTCGAAATTGAATTTACATAAGTAAGCGTTTGCTATTTAAGCCAGTAAAAAGATTTGAAGATAATTTTGTAAATTGACTAGGAAAATTTTTGTGAATTACTTGCCGTAGTCTGAATACCGAATTTCGATATTGAATTGAAGATTTCAAGGAAAATATTCGAAAATACTGATTTTTGCTTAACAATTTTAGGGAAGTCTGGTGATCTTTATTGGCTAACAACAAATTCAATTTAAATTCAAAATTAACTTTATTGAATAAAATCTGAATCTACTTCAATAAAGTGAACTGCCCACGGAATCAATGGTATCTTTGCTAAGACTGACTAACCACATTTGGTGAGCAATTTTTGCATTTTTTGTTTTTGTATAATGATACAAAAACCCAAAAGTGCCATATAATGCAACTCACAGCTTCACCAGAAATGAAGTAGACTATTTAGTATTCCACATTCAAGGAATACAAAATACAAAGAGTATTGTGTATATGTGAAGGTAGGTCGGGATAAGGATCATGTTTGTTTAGCATATTCTCTAGTGTAATAATGTAAATCTGCCAAAGTAAAATATTCGTGAAAAATATAAAGAGAAGGGCGCCTAAATGACTACTTTGCGGCACCCGAGAATAAGCTATAACTTATTTAGTTTCTTTCAGTAGTAGACATAGAAATTGAATTTGAGGTTTGCGATCATCAATATAGGAAGAAAAGAAATTCAGTAGCGTACCTCAAATAGTAAAAGTGAGTGCAGGAGGCTATTGAAGACCTGACTATAGTTGGTAT
Organism: Dioctria rufipes; assembly: GCA_963924295.1. Classification (NCBI taxonomy): domain Eukaryota; kingdom Metazoa; phylum Arthropoda; class Insecta; order Diptera; family Asilidae; genus Dioctria; species Dioctria rufipes. Next base: position 51,454,149 of record OZ002742.1, read on the forward strand.
AAATTCAATAATTTACAGACTCAGGTTGGAAAGATTTCATACAGGTAGACGTACCTTTTAATGGACTTAAAAATCGGTGCAATAAACGTGTTATTTTTCTTCAGAAATAAAGAAATTTGCCAAATTTTAGTGAAAAAATAAAATAAATAAAAATCGTATACTGATGAGAAAGAGTTCCATTGTAATGGTTTAGAAAAATGAGGGTATCCCGTACCGTTCACCTGAGACTATTGGTTTGTAGAGGCTTGGCGGCTCGTTGTAAGCTACCTTGGGCAGCCATACCACAATTGTAGGGTTTGCGTTAAGTACATCGAAAGCCACTTTGCAAACTAAAAAGGGTGTATGTAGTAGGCCTCGATTTTAATATAGAAAAATAAAAAATAAAGAAATTTATTCTTATGACAGTCAAGGCAAGAGAATAGTTAAATTTGTCAAAAATTAATTTGTTAAAAATTAAAGATATCGACAATGCCTCACCTTTAATTCTTGCTTCTTTGTTTCAGAACATGGCAAAATCCAGAAGTATAAAATCCAGAAATCAAAACAAAAATCCAGAAATGAGAAAATCCAGAAGTGAAAAAAATAAGATGTGACAAAATTCAGAAACGACAAAATACATAAATATCAAAATCCCGAAATTGTAAAAATTGTTATAATAAAAAATAAATTTTCAACAGTGTTAATTTTTATGTTCTGTGCAATAACCTGAAAGCTAATTTTAATTTCAGTAGTTCTGCAGTAACTTACTAACTTACTCTTATATAAGTGGCAGATATCAAAAAGTTATTATCAATTCGTTGCATTCCAACTATAAATAGATCTCCTCAGGGCTCAATTCTGGGCCCACTCCTTTTTCTATTGTACTTACATATATGACCTGGCTAATGTACCGTAGAATGCAAGTATTCAAATGTATGCTAATGACTTTAAAAATCTGTCTATCCACTTTTGTAAATGAAATTGTTCATGTTATCTTCAGTATGAATGATGGTCTCGAAAGAGTCTTGAGTTGGACGAATGCTAACAAACTTAAACTTAATCTTAATAAATTCCAGGCTATCGTATTTTATGTTAATCGTGTGGATATAAACGAATTGAATTCTATATTTCTAGGTAACGACGTTATTCCCTATTCTGACTCAGTTAATAATTTAGGTGCGATTCTTAGTTCGACTCTATCCTGGAATAAACACATAGTGGTGGGAATAATTTATGGTACTCTCAGGAAATTGTGAGCGTATGAGTACTTTATTTCTCTAGGTACGCCCCGACGATTAGTTATAACCTTACTCCTACCTATAATTTTATAAGTTTGTCAAATATGGTGTTGTTTAGATAGTATGAAACGTAAAAATCTGAATGTTGCATATAATGCGTGTGTGCGGTTCATCTTTAACATAAATGACTTTAGTCATATCTCGAAGTTTGCTTAGAGCATATTGGGTTGTAAACTAGATAATTATTTAAAATATAATATCTCGGTAACTGTTTATTATTTAATTTATATTTTACTGGGTAAACTTTATGTTTGTTTAAGAAGACATATTTTTTATTCTCCAGCACAACAGCACAAAAGCGAGAAAAATATTTAAAATAATAGTAATCTTGTTTCTTCCATCTTGGTAGAATATAGGAGAATTGCCTCATATAATTCAAACTACGAATTTATTGCGAGTTTATATGAGATCAGATCAATTTTGTTTGTTTCAAGCGTCTGCGACAGGTAGAAACCAAGCCATACTGAAGAGTATAACATTTCTGCGGATACGAAACGCTTACCTTTTTCTTCCTTTTTTCTCTTTTTTCAGCCCACTGCGGGAATACACAGGCTTGATCCGTTTCCAATTAATCTGATATTTTAAATAAAAGCATTCGATTCCCGGCCGGGGAAAAATAAATAAAAACTCTTTTTTTATTTTCTAAATTTTTTTAATTACTTTTCATTTTTCATTTGTTTTTTCGAGTCAATCAATTTCGCGATTTGGAACCTGTTGATGAGTCAAAACCAAGACTTGAAACTTGCCATCCAAAACCAAATGGGTTTTGTGATAGAATAACAAATCAATTTTTTGTTGGGTTTTTCTGTCGTGCCGGAGAATAAACAAAAAATTGTCGTATTGAACAAGTATTTTTTTTTAACGAAATACCTTTATTCGACTACGACAAAGACAATAATTTTTTTATCTATCAAAGTTTACTAAAATATAAAAAAAAAGATCGTCATAAAACCAAAAACAATAACATTTCCAAAAGTGACACCTTACAGGAAATAGTCCTACCATAAAACATAAGCAGTAATTCTGATATAAAACTAATTACCTAAACGGGTAATTAATTTTACAAGTCTGTCAGTATAATTTAAAAGATAACAGTAGGAAAACAATATGCAAAAGAATGAACAAATTGTCGGAATAAATATTCAGTCACGATGTAGGCCATGATAGGAATCAGAGATAAAAATGTTTGAAATGACCAACACAAGACAAAAATAAATTTTATAAAAAAACAGTCAGGAATGAGAAAAATATCACATGAGAGTTGAGCTCTTCTTCTTGTTTCCATTGTAGGGCTGATTGTGGTATATTATGCTATTTGACGAATAAATAGATTCTTAATACTTTTATAATACTTCATTGTGCCCCTTCCTTCCACGAACTATTCACAACTTTTTCGTTGGAAAATTCGAAGACCTCATTAAAATTCGCCTTCTCTACGTGGGCTAATAAATATAGGAAATCAAAGTTACAAACAAGAATGTAAATACGCAAAAATTGTTGACATCAACTCAAAGCCCTTCTATTATTGTTACGTAAATACAAATAAAAATTACAAATCCAATCATTAATCATAACCTAACTCCTCCTATCCACCTTTATTTCTTTCACTCTTCAGGGGTAAACTGTTCGGTCATCCATTTCGTAAACTCTTTCCTGACATTTAAATTCTATTCCCAATGGAGCATTTCCTAAAAGCAGTAACATTTATTATTCCTGAACAGTACCAACGCTACATGTATATAGGTATATGTATGAGAGTAGGTATGCATACCGAGAAGAGGACTAACAACCGGTCTCTTGTGACTCCATTATTCACGTTTTATTTACGACTTCAATTCAGAAAATGATAGGCTCGTCATTTGTGGCAACCATCAACTTTAGTCCAAAATACTTCCATTAAGCAAATAAATTCTGTGCAAGCAGCTGTGCAGTAAGGTAGTTGGTAGAGGTGGATGTAGAGGTAGAGGTAGAGGTAGTGGTAGAGGTAAAGGTAGATACTATAATCGGCTATCGGTGGCAAGGAAATTCCACCAGAATGTGAACGTCAAAATAAATATATATTTGAGAGCCAGAGTTTTAGGAGAAATTCTTTAAAAAACGATAAATTTCACCGAGATGTTCGAAACACCTGAGACCATTTCATAAAATACTCAATTAAACGATCTTTGAAGCAGAGCTGATAAAAAGGAACTCAGGATGTTGGACCAAAAACGGTGTCTTGTTTAATAATTATTATTTCAAGTTTCTTCCTATATTGTACCTAAGCAGTTTTGTAATGCACATGGGGCTACAAATGTGGTAGGGAATTCCCTTAAATTTGTACAAATTCTAATGAAATATGAACGTGAGCTCTTGTGGTGGAAGAATATTTCGCCAAAATTTCTAAAAGACTTGTTTGTACTACTCTACATCGTATAGCCTTAAAGGTGAAGTATTGCAAATAAGTAGTTTGCGTTACGTAGGAGTGCAGTAAGTTGTGAGCCTAATGGGTAATAGTATAATGCAGAAACATCTGTTTGACTATTTTTGTTGCGAATTTATGAAAATCAATTTATGTGAAAAATTAGTGGCCAGTCTTTTATATCGCGACTGAGATGTACAGGGGTGTTTCCCCTGAGGAGGTCAATAGAGCGGGAGGTGATAGTACTAACCTAGACAAACAAACTTGTATGGCAGGGGCGGGGGGGGGGGGGGGGAATTTCGTTCGTTTAGGAGTTGCATGGTGATTAAGAAAAAAAAAGCTTGTTTTTCACAAAACACGCACTAAATCTTAAAAAGTACAGGACGTACAAGCACAATTAAGAGTTGACTTAACCCTTAATCACCTACCAGCGGTCAACATGACCACAACGACTTTTCGAATTGGAAGTTTGCAGCTTGTGTGCAACGTACGTAAGTGTGGTGCTGCCATGCACCTTTTCTACAATTTATCCAGTATTGCTGTTACCTTTGCCGAGTGTGGACGTACGCGCTTTTGACTTGGGTAGGTAAAAATGTTTCGTCAGTGGTCTCTGAGACCCCATGTAGATGGTTGAGTAATTATTTTTGTGTTACATTATTTTTACTGTTTTATTACAAACATGAATAATAACGCAGGAAATGTGAAAAGTTGGTTGGACGAAGTGTTGTCAGATGAGGAAGAGTTGCCGAATGAGGATTGGCGACGTATGTCTGCTGATTATTTGCTCCATGAGAACTGTAAATCTGATTCCGAAGTAGATGGCTCCTCAGCGGAAGAAACCGATCAGATTCAGCCAAAAAGTACGCGTTCAGGTTTTCTTGAGCAATGGGCATAAAAACTATTTTGGTAACAATTGCTTTTGTTGGTCATCTCAGCCTAAGATCCGTCGTGGACGAACAGAGCTTGTGCTTGTGTAGACGGGATGTTAGTGGATTTTCGAGCTCGTTGCAAATTCAAGATGTATATGACAAAAAAACCAGATGGACTAAATTTGACCCAAGACCCAAAACCGATTGTCGAAATCTACTCAGGCAGTTCTGCGCTTAGTTCAATCAATTGAAGGATCCAACAGGAATATCACCGCCGATAATTGGTTTTTTTCTACACAACTTGTCAGTGCGCTAAAAGAGAAGCAGCTAACTCTTGCGAGTACTTTTAAAAAAAACATAAGCGGGAGATACCGCCTGAATTTCAGGCATCCAGATACCGATCAATTGGGTCGTCAACTTTTGGTTTTACCGGCGACATAACAGTATCGTCTTTTGTTCCGAAGAAAAATAAGACAATTATTACGATATCAAGCATGCACCACGCAAAGAGCATTGATAAAAAAAAACCAGAGGTAATCGGATTTGATTTACTTGATCAAAAGTGGTCAAATTAGTCAACGGTGCGTCGAACACGAAGGTGGCCTTTGGTTATTTTTTATAGAATATTGGACACATCTGTTTCAAATGCTTATATCGGTAGTTTATGTAATCAAGCATAAAAACTGGAAGCAGATTCAAGTTCATGAAAGCATTGGTAGAACAGCTCATAAGGCCACATATGGAACGCCGAGAAAACAATGACCACATTCAGCGTGACATCAAAACATCTATTCGCCTTATCCTGCAGATCAGAGAGGAAATTCCAAGCAACTCCGTTGAAGACAAGTTTGAAGTGCGCAAGATATGTTGGACTTGCGATTATAAAAAGAAACGTAAGACTCACAACTTGTGATTTCTTTGCAAGGTACCAATTTGCAGGGAGTGTTAAAAAAAATGTGCCGTGACAGCTATGAAAAGGTGCTAAGAATTTAGGGCTTGCAATTTTAAAAAGATTATTATTTTTTTGTTGATTTCTCTATATCGCAATATTATATCGCTCTTTAACTCACTAAAACTAAGTACAAACAAAATATTTTTATTAGCTGCTATCTCATTTTCGAAAGGCTGTGAATTTTTGTCCTAAATTTTAAGTTTGTATGTTTATGATTGTCTTTAACAGAAAGTTACTTGTTTCCTTTTCATTTTTATATTATTACAATAGCTAAGACAATAGGCATGACTTTTATTTATTCACATTTCTCATAATCGTCCAAGATTTAGCAACAGCTACAATAATTCGCCAGGGGTCACGTTGACCGCACGTAGGTGGTTATGGCACGAAAAGTGGGGATAGGTTGTTAAGGGTTAAAAAAAATCTTGACTTACCGATTGTAACCAAAAGACCTGGACGACCAATTAAATCGTTTCACGAATCAAGCTCGAGCAGCAAAAGACGGAAGACGCAAAATGTTCGTGAAGATTTGGATACTGAAATATTAACACATGCCACTAAAATGAAACTTCGAGTTTCCAGAAATATTCAAGCGGCAAAAGTCCCAGGAGACATTACAGAACTATACAAAGGCCTACTCATACAGTCATGAATATCGGCGGCGGCGGCGGCGTGAGCGTATTAACCAATGACAATTGTGTTGGCAGTTAGCCTAAGGCAAAATGTCAGAAGTGTGGTTATTTGGTGCAATCCCGATTTGGGAAGGGATGTTGTTAAGACCACTTCGAGATAAACGAGCCCATCCTCCCTTCCGCTTATATTTCTGTGACCTGGTAGCATTACTCCGAGAAACCGAATCTAAGGTGATTCTACACTCCATTACCAGCTTAGAAGTTGTGAACAGCTTTGCAAAGGCATTGACAGTGACCTTGCTGTCCGAATATATAAACTTTCATAGAAAGATTTAAATGAAGCGAACAGAACAAATGGTACGCTTCAGTCAACAGAACAATTTGTTCTCTCCAGTATATGGGAGTTCTAGAACAAGATACACAAAAGAACACAGCCATTGTGTAAATCTCCTTGTTCTCAGTATCTGACTTGAAACGATATCTTCCCGCTTTCAAGATTGCCTTGATTTCCGCCTGAAAAATTTCGGCGTGTTTTTCGAAGTGTATATCTCTGTTTCAATATGAGGATCCTAACAGAAATCACCTACTCCGGTGTTTTCATCCGATTTGGAAATATTTATGAAAAGAATAGAATGTGTCAATAGTTGAAGTATAGATTGTGATGCTTATTCTACCCTACATGGAATTTGCGCTTTGAATTTGGCTTTTAGTATAATCTCAAGAAGATGATCGCTGTTCCTGTTGATGTCAGTTACGACTAAACCATTTTACTTACAAGTGGAAGTAGAATGGTGTTTGATTTTTATTTTATATTTTCGAAGATTATAGCACAGCCAAAAAATTCCCAGATATTGACAGTAATACTAAGAAAGTGATGTACGGAAGAGCTCCTTACAAACCTCAATAAGTCACTGATCTCGGCTAAATATATCACGGGCATGAACCAAAAATATTTCTTCAGAATTCGTGTGGTTTGTTGGTGGGTATAGGCGATCCGAGCAAATTCCGTTTATCATTTGGCGGGAAGTGAAGTTTGGTTGAGGAGGGGGGGGGGTGGCTAAAAACATTAATATTGTCAATGCCTTGCATTCTATACAATACAACAAACTTTTTACTCTTACTCTTAGTTTGAAATTTGTATCCTGCCCGTCCCGATACTTATTTTCATATTTTAGGACTAGTCAGGCAGCCGCTGAGAATTCTTGCAATTATTCGTCCTTTGACTGAACTTAAACATACACATTGTCACTCTTTGCATTCCACAAACAGACGATATTTGAGTAAGTTGAAATTTCACAGCATTAACATCTTTCTAATATTCCTACTGGTATGCCGTATATTTTCCCTACTCGGAATTTTAATGCGATTTTAATGAAATTTTTGACTCAATAAATATTTTATCATATTTAAAACATTTCTGAAGCGCGAAATAATATCATTCGAGTCAATTTTTTGTTAATATTTGCAAAAAGCAAAATCTAATTTGATTGTGCCGATTAGTGATAGCCGCTTAGCATAATTTCCCTAGATGTGCGATTTGTACCCATCATATCAATACATTTCGTTAAAGTTTGTAATTTTCTATGCTTGTCCAACTATTAAAAGAAGTAATCCTTCATTAATTTTTACCTCCACCCCAGCTAATCCCCTTAAGATTGTAAACAGAATTTCCTCGGACCGTCTATAGCCACCAATAAACCACACGAATTCTGACGAAAATAGTCGATTTAAATTCTAAGAAAGAAATGAATTTTCGGCTACATTGAAAAACATTTTTGGTTCGTGGCCCATGATATATTTAGCCGAGATCAGTGAGTTATTGAGGTTTGCTATGAGCTCTTCCATACATCACTTAGTAGAACCGTCGATATCTGGGTATTTCTTGTCTGTGATTTTGTATACTATCGATTACAAAAAAACATAGTTTTACTTAACACTAGAACGACGGGAGCGGTCAATTTGACCGCTAATGAATTTTAAACTATCGTACTATCTACAAAAATTATTTAGGCGGCTGAAAATTTCTGACTTTTCCTAAATATCAATAGAGAACATTTATGCGAAATATTGCTTTTTTATTTTAATTTATTCCAAAATTATTCATAGTCATACTAGAACGACGGCGGCGGTCATTTTGACCGGTGAAGGATATTACGACTGAGCCAAGTAAGAATTTTTTTTGTTCTACTTATTTAGTACTGCAAGTACTATAAATGTGAGTTAGACATTTTATTGTCATGCTGATAGTGCTCTAATTTGTTTTCGCAAATCTTATTTGCTTTTCATACCTCTTTGTTCGAATTCCAATAAACAATAAAAGACCTATCATAAAAATTGGCGTCTCTTGTTTACCGTGTAATTACTGGACTTCCCCGACCTCTTCGATATTCGTCTGGCGCCGAAGGATCTTTATTTATGATACCTATGATGACTATGACACTTATGCAAAATTAATGTGGGAGTCTTCCAAATTTTCGTATAAAAGGGCTGACCTAAATGCACTTTTTCATTATGACCGAGTGTATGCGCAAATAGTAAATATGTCTCGCCGCGGATTGAGTGAAGATGAGTTATTGCAATATTTGCAAAATATAAGTGAAGATATGTCGGAAGTGGTAAACGATCCGCTTGAGTTAGACAGTGGTGACGATAGTGATTACTTTCCGAACAATAGCAGTAGCAGTGAAAGTGAAAACGAAGACGATTTGGATCAAGAAGAAAGTTACGTAGAGGACAAAGGTATTGTTGATATCCCATATAAATTTCATTTATTTACACATAATTACATATTATAATTATAAAAATACCAAAAATATTTGCACTATGCTTGGTTTTCATAACATTTTACTATTTTTGGACAGTCGACGACACCCCTACGACCGTAGTAACTGCTGGTCCTTCTACTTCTGTGAGGATGCCCCCATCTACGAGAGCATCCACGTCTACGAGGAGGATACACAGTCGACGCGCAGATCAACGTCAGCTATCGCAAATAGCCGTTGGACAAAGAGAAATGGCTCGAGATGGCAAAACATGGGAGGTTTGCGACATCAATGAAAATACAAGAGGTCGATTCTCCGATCAAAATGTATTGCGGGAAACTTCTGGACCAACAGCTCACGCTAGGCGTAACTTCAATTCAATGGCCATAACTGCTTTGCGTCTTTTTATTTATGAACCAATGCTACGACATATCCAGAAATGCACTGAGGTCGAAGCGTGTCACCGGCTTCAAGATGAAAACTGGAATTTACCTTTGCACGAACTTGAAGCTGCTATCGCTCTCATGTACGTTCGTGGAGCTACAGGTACAAAAGGTCTTGAACTCAACAGTTTATGGAGCAATACATGGGGTTTGAACTTTTATAAAGAAACCATGTCGCGTGATAGGTTCAAGAGCATTTTAAGATTCCTACGTTTTGACTTCAGAGCAACGAGATCAACACGTTTGCAAACTGATAAATTTGCTCTAGCCTCTGATGTTTGGAATCGATTCATCCAAAATTGCCATATGTGCTATAGGCCTGGCGAAGATATTACTGTGGATGAACAACTATTTCCCACTAAAGCCAGATGTCGTTTTCAACAATATATGGCCAATAAGCCTGATAAATATGGCATTAAATTTTGGCTCGTAGTTGATGTGCGATCAAAGTATCTTTTGAATGGCTTTCCTTATCTTGGTAAGGATGAAACATGCCCTTCAGATGTTTCCCTTTCCGAGAGTGTTGTTCTCCGTTTGATGGAGCCCTACCTTGACAAAGGTAGAAATGTCACCATCGATAATTTTTTCACATCCTTGAAGCTTGCGGAATAACTAAAATCCAGACAAACAAGTCTCATCGGCACTCTAAATAGGGCTAGAAAGGAGGTACCCAATGTTGTAAAGGTTTCTCGAAATAATCTCTACAATACAGTGCTGTTGAGAAACGAAGTCTGCACTATTACGGTGTATCAGGGTAAAGTAAATAAAAATGTGATAGTGCTAAGTACCCTTCACCGAAGCATTAGCATTGGGTCAGATAGGAAAAAACTCCCTGAAACTGTGAGTTACTACAACTCGACTAAGTACGGCGTCGACGTTTTAGATCAAATGGCCCGTAAATATTCAACTAAAACTGCGGCGCATACAAGTTTTTTTCAACATCCTCGATTTCGCAGCCATAAATGCCTGGATTCTTTATAAAACAGTCACCAGAAAAAAAAAATCAGTAGAAGAGACTTCATTCTGCAATTGGCTGAAGAGCTTTGCCAGGAACATCGTGGACGGCTGATGGCAATTCTTTTAAATTTTTGTTTTACTAAGTGTTCAATAAATAATTTATAAAATATATACAGCCTTTCAAAATCATTTATCTTGCCATTGACACCTGTAATTGCATGAAAACCTTTAGCACAATTTCAGCGGTCATTTTGACCGATTGCCGTCGTTCTAGGAGGGTAACATATGTATGTCAGTTGTTCTAGTGTTAATCAGCGTCTACTAATATTTTACTACTGAAACATTTTTCATACCTTTGTACCTAATATTTTTTATGGTGTATGTAGAGTTCAGAAACAGAACTGCAAAAGATAGCCAAATCTTCTTGAAAAGCCACCATCCCGTTAATCATTTCAGTTTTTCGATTGTGTGGACGTGCACAAATTTCTGTTAGTTTAGTTAATCCTAATATTAGTGTCCTGAAGTCTCCTGAAACTCAATGAAATGTGATAAATTTCAAGGTCAACAAAAATTTTCAGTTTTAGAGCTATTTCTCCACAAACCAGACACAAGCACAATAGTCTGGCACGAATTTCTTTAATTTTCGTTGGTATAAAAGGTAATACAAGTGTATTACTAAATAAAACATAAAAACTAATGAAAAATCATAAAATCCTTAAAACACTTTTACCGTTTCCATTAAGGAAACCTGGATTATTTTGACAATTTCCTTCGTTATTTTTTTTTTCATCTGATTTTTGTTAAGATCAGACATTTCCTGACTTTTTTCCTTCCTTCCTGGATATACCACAATCTCCATTCCATTGTTAGGAAGGCAATATTACCACCATCCGCTCAATCACAATTATCATTTTCCTCTTCCATAAATCGCTTCAATTAAAAAAAAAAATTACATTGTCACTCTAACTTAACAAGAAAATGTCCATGATGAGAGCGGTTATATCCCATGAGGTGGATAGGGAAATGGAAAAATTGGACAGGAGTAAAACACAAAGCCTTAAAGTAATAATTAAATTGTTCCAGGCGGACGCAATGGACTCGTAAAGTGAGTTTTTTCTTGTTTCTGATTTGGCGGTGGTGTCTTCCTGGTGCCTTACAAAATTTCCTTTTTTTTTGTTTTTTTTTGTAAATCTCTCATTGTTACACAGCGTACACACGTTGATTATGGAACAAAAAGAAAAAGATAAAAATAAAATCTACTGGGGTTGGAAACATAAAAAAATATATATATCTTTCGTTCTGAGCTCTTGCGTTCTTGTGATGAAGCGTAAAAACAAATTTTTGTCACCAGGTCTACAAAAAAAAAAAAACAAAAAAGAAAAAAAAACCGATTTGAAGAAGTCGGGGGCGGCGAACGAGAATAATAAAAATGTAAAAGATCAGATAAAAAAGTTTCTGGCGAAATGCACAGTCAACTAACTCTTGCCTCAAATATCTAGGATAAATAAACTGCTGCTACGTTGACAGAATTTAATGATGTAATACATTTCACCAGGAGACAGCTATGGAGTAGCTGACAGAGCCACGGGCCAAAAATATATTACTTGCTTTTTATATACTTATATCTATATCTATCTGTCTATCTGTATATGTCCTAGTCCTAGCATTGTATCCATCTCCCCAACCTGGCGCTAGATCTGACTCTCGTACATTCACTTGGCTCCCTGATTATGTCTGTTTGTTAAGTAGCTAAATAAGCTTAAGGGTTGATTTACTAAATCTTCAGCTCGTAAAAATGTAAGTAGCTCTGGTCCTAATTATGACCTCCTCCTCATCCAATGTCAAGTATAATGTGGCCCATAACCAGCCCAGCAGGTTTTAGATGAATAAAACTCGTTCGCTCGTTCAGCTTAGAATGGAATTATTCTTGGAAGAAGCAAAATTATTATCGAGGCTTGATTTCGTTGAAAATTACGTACAGGATAAAGGAGCCGTGCAAAGTCCTTTTGTGCAATGTTCATTATGTTGAAGATCCCACATGATGATGATGCCATTTGCTATAGTAGTAGGTAGATACATATAAGTATATATATATGTAGGAGTTAGGGAGGTCAAGCAGTTTCTAATTCAACTCATCGTAAATATATACACTTTTTGAAGCACATTAAGTGAAATTAATTTCTGTAGATGTATATGTGTGTTTATGTGTATTTGTATGTTTGTATTTAGTTATTTTGTGCGGTAGATAGTCCTTAATGAAATTACTTTACCACAGAAAGGATGAGAAAATACAGATATTTATTTAAAAGGATAAAATGTACGCATCACTTATTTACAGTTTCCTAATTTCTATTTTTAACGTTCCTTGTTAAGTTATTTATTTTTAAAATTATAGTAAAAGGAAAACCTCATGTACATTTCCAACAAAATTATGATTGCATGAATTCCTAGATAAAAATGCACAATCAACGTGTTGGGAACTGATAGAAGTAGAGGATTCATGCTTACGCCTGGTTATGCTTCAAGCATAATAATTTTTTATTTAGGTGTGTGTATAAATGTCAATAAATTTATGAAATTAATCTTCACTATAACACCTGATGCTATGAAACCCGATAAAATTTCTCCACGATTCGTAAAGCTAATATTTCCTAAAAAGTTACTTTACACGTCATTAATAAAGGAGGGGTGTACAAGAAATAAACGGACCGCCAAGCTTTGCTTTTCCTGTAAATAGGTATACACAGTTAGTCAAATCATTTTTCCAGTTTTGTAGATATAAATGGATAAACTTTCAATAGAGGTAACGACCTATCATTCAGTATTGACAGTGGGACTTGTGTTCAAGTCAAACCAGTTCAGTTTTCCCCACAACTCAATATGTTAATCCACAGTTTCCTAATTTTTTAAGGAAATTCTATGTGGAACTCAAAGAGTAGAAATCACCATTCTAGACAATAGAAGCTGGTGTCCCCCAAGGCTCTATTTTATGTCCAATCTTATTTAATCTTTATATTTCAAACCAATCTCCAAACGAGAATGGAACAACGTTCTTATACGCTGATGACTCCCTCACGGATGCCCAATTCTGCTACCAAAATTTGGTTGCAAATAACTCAACCTGAACCTTAAAAAGTTAGGCTCCTACCACAGAAAGTAGGGATCAAAATAATTGTTCGAAAATCTTAGTTAATCTGCATTTGGAAGCTTTCAGCTGGGCGACACTGGGCAAAATCCAAGACCATTGAGGTAGTCTAAAATAGGGGAAAAAGCAAGCCAATTTGGTATACAGCATACTCAGGGCAATAACAAACTTCAGGGACGGCTTCTCAACTCAGACCAAACTTCTGTTGTACACACATCTTGTGATGATCAACAATAGTCTGGAGATGATAATTAGAGTAAAACTTGACTCTGCTGATCTGAGGGTACTTAATCGTCTGAATCTCCTATATTGAACGGAGCAGATAAGAGCTCGACTCCTGTGGTTGGCAGAAGTAGTTAAAAATCTCATAGGCTATAAAGGATGTAGCTAAACGGCTTAACTCCTATGCTATAATTTTGATGTTAAGAGTAGGGGAGACAAGACGTCCAGGACCTTGCGGACACCGCGACCATAGTTGGTCTATTGTGCCTTCCCCGAAAGTACTTAGCCAAAATCGAGTCTTTTAACGAGCTCGATTATTGCTTTTGGAGTTAGGTTGGAGACATTATCTGGAGAGATAATTGTCCTCCCAGTAATTTGAAGCTTTAGACCTGCAAGTGCTTGGCACTCACATATGACGTACATTGATGTTTCATCTTCCTCTTCGCACAGTCGACACAGTTCGCTATCGGATTTGCCTATTGCATTGACCGGTGACTGCGCTAATAAATAGTCTCAGCGACCGTCTGCTAAGTCCAATAAGCTGGCGAGTCTGGAAATGAGAGGGGTTGAAGAATTTCTTCGCCTGCCTCATGCCGAGCGCGCTATGGAGATCTAGTTGCCTGTTTTCCAAACAGTTCCCCCTAAGTGGTTTTTTGGGAGGCCTAGTATCGGGTAGGTGTCAGTATATGGACATTCAGCTCTGGTTTTAGCCAGTTCATCCGCTTTTTCATTACCGTCCACTACTTCATGTCCAGGAACCCAGAACAAGGTTACTTGGTTGTCCCTAGACAGTTGTTGGAGGTTCCAGAATAATTTCGACTCAAAACTTAGCGCAGCTTGGCTATCTGAGAAAATGTAGATATGGGAGTTCTTACAGCCCTTATTTAGGCTTTCCTGAACTCCAAACTCTATAGCATAGACTTTCGCCTGAAAAATGGAAGGTGAGGCACCAAGTGGTATGGATAGTCCACATCTGGACGAACCACCCCTGCGCCTGTTTTCTCGTCCTTCCAGAATTCGTCAGTGTACCAGTCTTGGGCTCGTTGCGGAATTTGGAGTCCTCTGTCGAGTATCTGGCTTCTTTCATTTATGGTTACCTTGTAACCTCTTTCAAAAGAATGTCTCTAGGCCATAGTATTTATTGTAGCTTCGTCAATGGTAACCTACTCGAAGATACTGAGATGACCCACCCTGGAAGAGGTGCGCTCATCTTCTCTCTCCTTTCGAAGCATACGAGCCGCTGCTTCCCTCTGAATAAAGAGGTAGAGAGGCTGTAAGCCAAGAATCGCTTCAAGTGCAGGATGAGGGAGTGGTTTCTGAGTGGAGAAGCCTTCATTTTCATGCAGGACGCCGCTCCCTACCACACTGCAAAATCTGACAAAACTTTTCTCCGCGAAGAAAATGTACTCCTTTTGGAGGCTTACGGTTACATCCGGCACTATCACCGAATTTCTTTAAACTTTGCACACGATTTCCATTGCACTCACAAATCCCAAATATGAAAACGACTTTTGTCGGAAAGTTATAGTTTCCGAAATAATCGACTTTAAAAATAGCGAAATTTTCACTGCACTTCACAACACAATTTGACATTCTCTTAATTAACTCTTCTTCTTCTTCTTCTTCTTCTTCTTCTTCTTCTTCTTCTTCTTCTTCTTCTTCTTCTTCTTCTTCTTCTTCTTCTTTTTCTTTTTCTTCTTCTTCTTCTTCTTCTTCTTCTTCTTCTTCTACCTCTTCTTCTTCGTCTTCTTCTTCTTCTTCTTCTTCTTCATCTTCAAAAAGAGGCAGGGGTAGGTGTATACATACTTCCGAACACTCGGGCTACCCGCATTTCGTTTTTTTTTATTTATTACGAACATCCAATTGATGTGTAGTAAAGAAGGCTGTGTTTGTGTGTGTGTGCGCCTACCTGCCTGTTTGTGTGTTCTCCCGGGCACATGCCTGTGGGTGTGTGTTTCTTTAATAAAGGTTTTTCTATTCCATTCTAACTAAATGCTGCTTTACTACACATCAATTGAATATTCGTAATGAATAAAAAAACGCAAGGCTGGTAGCCCAAATGTTCGGAAGCTACTTAAAAAAAGAAGAAGAAGAAGAAGAAGAAGAAGAAGAAGAAGAAGAAGAAGAAGAAGAAGAAGAAGAAGAAGAAGAAGAAGAAGAAGAAGAAGAAGAAGAAGAAGAAGAAGAAGAAGAAGAAGAAGAAGAAGAAGAAGAAGAAGAAGAAGAGTTAATTAATTGTACGAATGTCAAATTGTATTGTAAAGTGCAGTGCAAAATTTCGGAAATTTTAAAGTCGATTATTTCGGAAACTATGAGTTTCCGACAAATATCGTTTTCATATTTGTGATTTGTGTGTGGAAGGGAAATAGTGTGCAAAGTTTAAGGAAAATGTTAAAGTAGCCCCGGATGTAAATTTGTTCCCTTTTGGATTGGCCAGGCAATTCTCCATACATGAATCCAATTGAGAATGTGTGAGCACTCATCAAAAAATAGTTAGAAAATGAGGTCATTACCATAAAAACCCGGTTGATAGAAAGAATCATAGATGTTTGGAATCATAGTTCGAGACTTTCAGGAAACTGTACAGTCATGCATAAACAGTATGCCGATGAGAATACAGGCGTTAATTGCTGCCAAAGGAAGAAGCCCAAAATATCAACCTCTTAAAAAATCTGCGGGATTTTTCCCATTTTTCTTATTATAATTTTTTTAAAAATACATCTCCGAAAACAGTAATAAGTTTTATTTACCTAATAGCCTGTAAAATGCAAAAATAATAATTTTAGTAAAGTCCTTCTATAGAAAATTTTAATTTGACTCCATGAAGATAAAATTTTATAAAATTTCTTGGTGCGTCTAATAATTTGGCCACGGACTGTAAACACACCACATAAGTTTTTTTGATTTTGTAAAGCGTGTTTTTTTATACAGGGTGTCCCACGTAACGTGTTCCCTGAGCATTTTGCTCGAAAATGTGCGGAGACATCGAAAATGTAAAATAATAAAAGTTACGCATCGTTAGTCAAGGTATCCTCTGGCATAGCCAAAGTCCTTGGAAAAGGACTTTGGAAAGGATATATTTAAAAATGTCCTTTTCGTGCTTATTAAGGATACATTTAGATTGCATTTTTGAATTCCGCAAATAAAACTAAAACGAAAATTTTATATTGAAAATTCCAGTTTAACCCTTTATTATCGAGATATAAGACCTCAAATTGTACTCTATGCATCGTGTTCCTTTGACATTTTTCTCGAAAATGCACACAGATATCATCGAAGTGCTAGTACCAAAAGTACCAAAAGCTGCCCATCATAAGCCCGGCTAAGTTTTGGTATGGTCAACATTTAAAAACAAAAGCCACACGAAAAAAGGATATTGCGGTTTGGTCCTTTTCGTCCTTTCTGAGGATGTATTTTGGCTGCATTGAAGAATTCTTAATAGGTATACCACTTTTTATCTAATTTGATTTGCAGTTATTCAATGTAGCCAAAATGCATCCTCAGTAAGGACGAAAAGGACCAAACCGAAGATATCATTTTTTCGTATCCTTTTTTGTGTGGCTTTTGTATTTAAATGTTGACCATACCAAAAGATAGCCCGGCTTATGATGTGTAACTTTTGTTACTAGCACTTCGATGATATCTGTGTGCATTTTCGAGAAAAATGGCAAAGGAACACGGTGCATAGAGTACAATTTGAGGTCTTATATCTCGATAATAAAGGGTTAAATTGGAATTTTCAATATATCATTTTCCTTTTAGTTTTATTTGCGGAATTCAAAAATGCAATCTAAATGCATCCTTAATAAGGACGAAAAGGACATTTTTTAAATATATCCTTTCCCAAGTCTTTTTTCAAGGACTTTGGCTATGCCAGAGGATACCCTGACTAACGATGCGTAACTTTTATTATTAGGACTTTTTCGATATCTCCGTACATTTTCGAGAAAAATGCCCAGGGAACACGTTACGTGGGACACCCTGTATACTTTTCGAAAGTAATGTAGCAAAATATGACGAAAATGTGTCTTTTGATTTTTTATTTTGAAATCGTCATCAAGCAAGTAATTTTTAAATAAATTGTGAATTTGTTTTGTTTTTTTTTAGTTTAAACTGTCAAGGTACCAATTATTAAGTTACATAATGAATTCCCGACTTGAAGTTAGTCACATTTCCAGATATGTAATGTCAATCTATTTAAAAAACAAAACGCAATGATTTCTTGGCCAACCTAATAAAATAATTGAAATTTCAGACTCCTCCTCAACGATCTCTTCATAATATATGATCTAATTTATTATCAAAATACACTCTCTTTCCATCTTGATAGTAACGATGTGGATCTAAGACATTTACAACTGGGTAAATCCTTCCATATCATATGCAACACATTATCCTCCGCAGTCTTCTTAACAAACAAAAATCCATTAGCTACAAGTATGAATATTTAATGTATGAGAGAATGGTTGTCAGCTGGTTACCACCTCTTTCCTTTAAGTTTTACTACATACATATATATACAGAAGCAGAGCAACCCATTTATACTACTCGGCTCTACAGCGTGGTTCTATTAGCAAATAATCAGAAAAGGAAATAAATTGCAAATGTCGCTTATATAGCGGCGCCAAACGAAACAATCTTTATGCCAACACCCACACATGTTAGGCCCATTACCAGAAGTCAGCTGTTGTGTGTTAAAAGCCTGGGAAATATGTAACTGCCTTAATTGCATCTTCTATAGTAGATGGAATGGAGTGAATCAATTAGCGACTTGTTACCCGCATATACTTAAATACGTGAGCAGGCGATAGCACAAGTGCATATATTTTGCTACCGCCCTAAATTTTTCGTTCTGCATACAATGTATAGGAGAGACGTCAAAAGGTGCCTCCTTTCCCCAGTATACACCTTTATTTCCTTCCTGTGTACGCTTTTAGTGCCTATAGAAGAAGATTTCAGCTGATTTACGAGTTGCTGGCCTTTTTCAACAACTTTTACCCACATCCATACATATATACACAAGAGAAAAGCCATAGATTTTCCTAGCTATAGATTACGGAAATTTGTTTTCTAGTGAAGAGTTCTTTCTAGTGAAAGTTTCAATTCATTTTTGTAAACACCGGGCACAAAGAACATGTTAATTGCCCGCTACAGGCGAACATTTATTTCATTGGATTCAGACATGCGATACCATGCCCACGGTTATACATCCACTAAATGGTAATTTGCGGCCAAAATTAGTAGTTTACGTACACACGTAATTGCTATAGGGAGATTGACGGGAAGGCTTAACTTTTAATTGTTTTGATTTAGGGATCAATTTGTCGCAATATTTCTGACATAAAAGTTTTTATGTTATAAGTTTTGCGAGGATGTGTGTGTGTGTGTGTGTGTATAGTCTCAATGGAGTTATGTTTTAGGTTCTTTTTATTATGCGAACATTGATATTGTTTAGGTAACTGAATTAGTAAAATTAGAGGTAATTCATAGAAGAAAAAACACGAAATATCAACATAAAATAAGAATAACGACGGAAATTGGTCTTTTTTACTTAGTGAATTTTATTGTTAGTTGTTATGATAAAAAACTTTTGACAGTTTTCGCTAAGTTTTTGATGACGAATAATGAAAGAAAATTTTCCCAACATGCGGATACCAAAGTAGTCATTCTCCTGAATAAAGCGTAGCAAGTCCATGTAGAGTAAACCAAAAAGTATACATTCTACATTGGACAAAGTTCGAACAGTTAAACAAGAAGTGTTTGGTTGCCTCAAGCTCTTTTTCCATACAGGACGGGAACCATAAACGAGTACAATTTTTGTAAGTAAGCGTGAAGAAGTCTATGGCAAGTGATGGTACCAACTACAAATTCACATTGTTTTCTCCTAAGAAGAGACAGTCAGTTAACTTCCTCATACACCTGGGGCTGGATTCTGTAACACGAAGAGTTGTGGAGTTGGGGAGATGAGAGTACTTTTGACACTTAACTATCCACTGAGAATTGTGTAATTCGGGGAATTGAGAGATATAAAACTCCCTATTTCACTCGCAAAATTCTTGGCTATTTTAGTTGTGGAGAGAGAAGTAAGATGAAGAGTTCTCTACTGAGAGTATTGTCTGTTTTTGTTGTGTTTTATAAAAGTACCTTGGTACCTATGAATTTCCTAATTATATTATAGATTTACCGCATATCCTGGTATTATGCTATACTTACAGGGAAATATTGACTAAATGTGCACGTTCAACTTTGTATGTAGGATGCAATCGCATCTACCTATATTTTATCCATTAAATAGATATCTATGTAATGCAAAATCAGTGATTTAGTCCTTTTTAAAATGAACAAATAGCCGTTTTTTTCGTACAAAAATGGACATATTTTCAACTCATGGTTGGTCATAATCAGACGTGTAAAATTTCAAGTACAAGTACCAGTATGGTACCAGTATCTGGACTTGAAATATTTTAAGTACAAGTACAAGTCCCGGTACTGGTACTTAAAGCCATTTCAAGTACAAGTCCCGATACTGGTACTTTAAAATTTTTCAAGTACAAGTCCAGGCACTGGTACTGTTACTAGTACTTAAGTACCAATGTACTTAAGTACTTTACAGGTCTGGTCACAATACAGAAGGAACGGAAGAAATATATGCAAAATATAGGAACTGGGTATATACGATCCAACTGCAAAAAAGCTGTTTTCGGCACTATGAATTCAATTATAACATTTAAGTGATCAAAAACAAACTACACATTTCGATTACACTCTCCTCTCACTTTTATTTGATGTCAAACATGACGTATTTTGGACAACCCTTATGTGGGGTGGTACAAGCCCCCCATCCCACCCTCCAGCTCACGACCCAAATATTTGTCACCCATATTTTTGTACTGTAGACTTTAAATCCATCGGAAGAAACTTCAATGCTCTTGAACCCTTTTGCACAGAGTTGGGCATCCGTCAAAATTGCACAAAAACAAAATTACGGCCGAGTCTCCTCAAATCTGCAAATTACCGTTAATCGAAATAAGACATAGCCTATAATACCCATATATACCTAACTACCAAAGCGATTTCTCAGTTGTTTTATTGGTGTTACAGATTCTGAGCTTACCCTTGCAAATTATTGCAAATCCTGCAATTTTTTTATTTTCTTTTTTTTTTCAAATTTCCCTTAAACCACTCACATTTTTAACCCCGCGCCTTCGTCGCCCTCTTTCGACGAAATATAATATTTGCTCAAAGCATTTTTTTTATACCACATACATTCCTTTTCTCAATTCTCCTATTATACTGGAAAAACTCGCGAAAACCTAAACTCCTACATCTCTTAAAGACTACTTCTGCAAAAAAAATATTCAGTTGATCTCGACATTGGAAGGTAGTAAACTCATGTAGCTCAGATATAAAAACAAAGTTCACCTCTATAGAACAAAAACTAATACCCTTTGTCATCTTCGGCTATTCGCACTATTTCACATTTCTCAGAATTTCCTAAATCCCCAAGCTTCTTAGAGAATTGCGAACGGAGAGTTACGGAGTTTTATACAAATATTCGCTTTGATGTGAGAGTCGATCGTTAAAATGGTAACGCCAACAATAGGTTCTGTTTTGAGAAAGGAAATGCTTGCTTGAGTGGATGTGGATGTGGAATGTATTTTTTTCGGAATATCAAAATATTTATCATAATAGCTCAAGAGTTTTTCTACTATCTATTATAGAATTTCCATAGTTGTATGCTGTATCCACTAGCATTCGTTAGAAAACGAAATTATTACGGCTCATACAGGGTTCTATCTTGGCCTCGATATCAAACTATAAAAATTTCTTAAAAAAGAAAAGGATCTTGGCCTCATAAGAAAAAAAACTCGATTTTATTCGATATTAACATAGATGGAACAAGAACTAGATATCGCATGTCATACTAAAACAGAGTATACAGATTGCGAAATTGGTAATGCATTCTGGAATGGACCATAACATCTGTTAGAGCGTGCCGAAAGCAAATATTTTTATAATAACAGTTTCGTATACATTTTATCGACTGCCTCAACACTTCAGACACGAAAAAATATGAATAATTCGACGTATACATCATTTTAAATATTGTAGTCCATTCCGGAATGGACCATCCAGCCATATAAATTTTGCATACTTTTCTGGTACTGGATGCGACATCTAGTTCTTGTGCAATCTATGATATTAATTATCGTACACCATAGGAGAATTAATTAATTCACTAAAGAAGTCCACTAGGACTATAAATAAGATTTTTTAACTACCTTTCTCAGGCACTAGTGACCACAATATTGATCTAAATCCATACAACAAAACTAACTCCAATCTGCTTAATGTATCAAAACCAAAAAAAAAAAGAAAGAATTCTTTTGGTTTCCCACTCAAAAGCTTTAATCTAACCGAAAATCTCATTAAACCTCTCTAAACAATTCTCGTTCACATATGGCACTTATATGGTTGGCAGCCATCCTAAAAAGTAAAACATTCTCCAAATACCAAACTGTCACCTAACTCATCCTCACATTCAGAAAAATGCCAGATTTGCAGATCAAATGACATATAAAGCCTCCGACAGCAGTAACTACCTACTACCCTTGGTTCACGTATGTTCCCAATATAAATCGAGGAATATTTCATCAAAAGGGTAGGCGTCTCTGGTGTGAACATTGAACAAACAATGCCTACTGTATATATGATGTTTTGAAGGAGGAGGGGGGGGGTAGGGGGTGGATGGATACAGGGTGATAGAAAAAAAAGAATAAATAAAAACAGTTATAAACCAAGAAACTCTGTATGCTATGTTACGTCTAGGTGGCTTTAGCAAATAAATTAGGAATATATGAACCCCTCCAGTAGCTCTTTTTGTTTCACTTCAACCCTGTCTTTGCCTCCACACCTAGAAGTTAGCATTCAGATTTAATACCAGAGTGACGCCAAACCAAATCAACAACATGCCACCAACCATCCCACTTTTGGCATTTCTGTAAAGATAGTTGCCATAAGGCCCGAGACTTGGCTGTCAGAATTTTCTGGTTACGAACTGCCACACCGCCCCCCCCCCCCGCCGTCTTTAGCTGCGTTGATTCTCACTATGACACTGAACGAGTATGAACACACAATTTTCTGCCAGAAGGCATTCAAGCATTTCCAGATAAATTAAAGTTTTCCTCTCACTGTTGGTTTGATTATAGTGTGGTGAAAATTGTAAAGAAAAGAAAAAAAAATAGACTTTAATTTTCCCAGCGTTTTAGTTAAGAGAAGTATGGAGCAGACGGAAGCAAAGGGGTGTGTGGGACTGGACATAAAACAATCAGACCAAAAAGAGTAGATTTAATTTACTCAGAGAAGAAAATCTTTTCAAGTTTTTCGAACTTTAAAACTTTCAATGGAAAACACATTCCACAAAACCCCCACATGGTAAATGGAGAAGAGAAAATTTTTCGAGGAAACAACGAAAAATGGAACTTTAGCAAAAATTTGCTAAATGAATTCTCCAAATTATTTCCCTTCGTTAACTCTGTCGTCGTACCAAAGATGGGATAAAATCGGTAAAATAGTGATTTACCGTGCAGATTCGTTTCCTGAAAAAGTTTTTAAGTTTATAGTATAACAAAAAAAGAAAAGAAATAAAAATTGTTTTTCAGATTTATTATTTTTCAGACTGATCTCTATCCATTATGACTAGATTTAGTTTGTAAGGCGTGCTACTATATAATATTTACAGCCATACAGATGATTACTAACTAAAAATAATGGTCCATTGGAAAATTGCGACGCCAACATCTTCTAGCATAGGGGAGGTTGGGGCTATGTTCTCATTTTTCACCACGAATATGTAGGCGTCAGATCATATTCAGCTTTTCGCATTTTATGTTTTATGCTTATTGTCTTCTTCTAATGGAAATTTGAAATTGATATCTTTCTAGAAAATTAGTGTCTCTTACGCTTTGTTAGAGCTAGTGGTGAGATTAGTGAATAGCTGTCGGCTGAGGTAACCGAAAACATTGATTTTGAATAGTCAATAAGGTTGCTTAATTATATATGGAATCTTTTTAGTCATTTTGCTATTAATTTTAGACATAAAAAATCAATTATGGAATGAACATTTTATCACAGGCTTTCCAAAGGATTACAAACACTTCAAATGGTTTCAAGGAGTACATACCCTGACACCAGCACCTCATCATCTTAAATGATACGTTATCTTTTTACTCTTCTACTGATCTGAATTACTACTACTGAATTACAAGATAAGATAGTGATTTTAATCTTATCTAACTAACTAACTCTGAGTTTGAGAATATTTTTAAATTACGATCTAGAAACATTTAAGTCAATTCTATTGGCATTATGCATGCTAATGAGATGTGACCTTAATACTAATGGCGGAAGAAGGATTCCAAGCCTGGAGGGTAATGTAGATCATAAGAAAAGTAAAAGACCTCTCACCGAAACTTTCTTGTCTTCTTAATGAACCGCATCAGGCAAAGGTGAGGAAAGATAAGCTTTACAGATAATCCGCAGATAGGAACAGTACAAGTCGGAAAATCGTATAGAAATGCTTGTTTGTCTCAAGCTCTCGTTTCAGGCAAGACAGAGTCTCAGGGCTAACAATAACTCTCATTATCGTTTAATGAGTGTGAAGCTGGCTCCAGCCAATTATTTTACCAACCACAGTTGTGCATTGTTTTCTTCTATGCCCTAAGAACTTCCTACATGGCCCATCAAGAATGTTTCGTCCATCTGTAAGTGCTCAAGTTCGTAGCATCACTGCTTTTGCTTCTTGCAAATATCCGCTTCGATCAGTGAACCGATCATTGAGGTGCCAACGCCAACAGCAGGTTCTCATCCAATAAAGGGAGAAATAGAGCCGGATCTAGCTAGCGCGTTCTGCTTCTCATTTTCTATAAGCGGAATGTAAAAACAGCGTTTTATTATTACACAGATTATCCAAACACGTTATACCATCCCCAGCAACTTAGATGCAATTTCATGGAATTCTTAGCCAAACAGGTTATCTGGACTATCTGAGAATCGCTGCCATTGCAATGACGAGGACCGCAACTTGAAAGATAGATGGATGGGTTGAAAAGAGGTTAAGTTCCCCAATGATGGGAGGGGGTGTTGGCCTCTGCATTATAATGACCCCACCAAGGCCCATTGTTCATCCTACAGACTCACGAGCAATTGCTAATAGGTCCCAGCCGGATGCTCTAAGTAAATTCAAAATTGGCCCCAAACCTTTTCCAGAAGGTGTGAGCCAAGGAATCTGCAACGCATCCCGGAGAAAGCCGTACAGTTACATAAGGAGTGATTCACCGTTTCGGATTCCTCTCCGTATCCTCTTCATATAGGATCAGCAAAAAGTCTCTTCATGTGTAGGTGACCCCTGAGAAAATGGTGCCCAGTGAGAATTGACGCAAGAGTTCTCAGGGTTGGTTTGCTTAGTCCCAACTTTTTTTGACAGATTTGGGTTAGGTTTACACCACAGTGCCTTAGTAGTTCTTCTCGAGGAATCATCCAGTCAGAGACGACTGTGTTGGCAGTCAGCCCAGGCCCAAATTTTAAAGGTAAGACTTTTTATTTATTCCGGACTGGAATCGAACCTACACTTTTAGAATCGGTCAATGATGGAGAATTGAAGAATTTTAAGAATTTTTATTTTTAACGATTCCAAATCAAATTATAAATACAAGAAGAAAAAACAACCGTCTCATCCGGGGTTTGAAAGAGAGCTCTTTCTTCTTGTATTTATAATTTGATTTGGAATCGTTAAAAATAAAAATTCTTAAAATTCTTCAATTCTCCATCATTGACCGATTCTAAAAGTGTAGGTTCGATTCCAGTCCGGAATAAATAAAAATTGAATTTACAATTTATTTGTGCGCTTTCATCGTTACTGGTTAATTAATGCCAGCTGAAAGCAACGTGGCTTAGTAGGCTAATTACAAATTGATAAATGCAAGAGGGAAAATCATCTGTCTCGTTAGCTCAGTGGTCGCCCGGCAAGCGGAAGGTCCCGGTTTCAAACCCCGGATGAGACGGTTGTTTTTTCTTCTTGTATTTATAATTTGATTTGGAATCGTTAAAAATAAAAATTCTTAAAATTCTTCAATTCTCCGTAAGACTTTTTGGTGCAATCTCGATTGTAGAGGATGATTCCTCTGAGGTTGCACCAGGACGAGCGAGCTGTGAAATGGCATCTAAAGAACGAGTACTTTACTACACAGCGAGAGGGAGTTTAGAGTAGTTTTGCACTGAAGTACCAGCTTGTAGGTTACGAAGGGTTTTGACAAGGACTTTACAAATGTTTGGTTGTTCGAGCAGATGGCAAACTCCGTGTTCACAGTATCCGAGTTGAGAAGATATCTTTCCGCTTTAAGAATTTCCTTGGCTTCGGCCTGAAAAACAGTAACATGGCCATTTCCATACGAGGCTCCTCACAGAAAATGCTTGCTCTGAACTTGCAATATAGAAATGAATCTTCCATGTGAGTATACTCCAACCCAGGTTCAGGCACCATCATCTGTAATGTAGCCGTCATCATCCGTGAAACTTTTTAGAGCAAACTATGGAAGGTTAGAATGAGCTCCCTTCTTCTCCATCCATCACTCCCTATAGCGAATTCTTATAGAGAATCGAAGCCAAAATCGAGGTTCCGGTACAATCGTATCAAAAAACAGGCTGCCCAGAGGGTTTCCCGTTCTAGGTCCCCTCCTAATATAATAATGAGCACAATCCACACACATTATTTATGGGCTGTTGATCTTGTCAATCGCCCTGATAACTACAAGATCTAGTGATGGCAGATTTATAAGACTTCAAGGGCACCTGTTCCAGTGGACTGGATGAAGTCTTAGCCAAACAACGCTTGCCTACCAGCTTTCGGTACGTACTTCCCACTAGCCTTCTTGGGTATCATACAGAAGAGTTATATGGGAGCATGGGTGTTACTATGGAGGTGCACATCCAATACATATAGAGATTGTTCCATTAACTAGTGATTGGAATAAGAATATCAAGGATAGCATAGCAAAAACCTGATATTTCTGTGCTCAAACAAATTCGAAAAAATATGAAATTATTTTTGTTTTTCAATAAAAAATTTAAACGGAATTTAATACCCTCCAGAGTCTGGAGTACACACACAATTCATTACCTCCATCCTCGATCTCTTGGTTGTTTTTAATGAAACTTTCCTCATGAAAATGCATACAAGTGCACATAACTTCATTACAAAGTGTCTACAGTGTGTACAGCAGCAATTTTCATTAGTTCTATTGTTGTAATATTTCTTTTTCGTATGTGTGGATGGGTGGGTAGGTGATTCTTCCTGGAAAAATCCTCCGAAGAGAATGTGCAACTTGTGAAAATTGTTCTGTCATTGTTTTTGTTGTTATTTTTATTGATGTTGTTGTTGCTGTTGTTCTTGGTACTCTTGATGTATATCATTATTTATCAGATGATTCCTTTGGGTGGTCCCTTATAGGTACCTGAAACTGAAATTAGAACGTTCTTCTCGACAGTGTTGCTTTAATACAGTTAGTCTTATAGCACTATAGCCTGATTACAAAATATAACAAGAACGAGCCATTCATACAACAAGTGGGAAGAGATAAGTAAGCTTTTGTGTGGTAGGATAGAAGATCCTAACTGGGATAATATATGTACCTACATACGTACAAATATGTGACTATAAAATGTTTTGTGTTTGATGCCCGTAAACTGTGCACGCTACTCCGGGCTCAAGAGACTAATTTGACCTTTTGATCAATTTTAGATAAAATTTGTTGGCTGTCGGCTAGGAGAATGTATGCAACCAAGAATATGTCGAAAGTTTTCTGTAGACAAATAATAATATTGCTGCTGACTGGAAAACAAAGATAAACGGGTGGGATATCAGACGAAAGAAATGGACTGTTGTGAAAAATAATATATTGAGACTTAGAGGGATTCAATATCAATGCATTAATCTTGGACCATTCTGCTCAAATCGTCATTAATACGTACGATGCCATCTTCAAACAGGCACATCATCTGCGTATAAGTGAATCTTGACATCATGTTCAACTAGAGGAAGGTCATTAATAAATAAACTAAATAGCAATGGCCCCAAGATTAAACCCCGAGGTACACCAGTCGGAAGAGGAAGTGAATCCGACAACCTAACATCCACATAAAATAATAAATAGTCGTTGTAAAAAAATTTAACATTTTCCAATGTCGGTTTATTTGCTTACAATTAAATTGTCATCGGTTGTCTGTATGATTTGAGCCATACAAAAACAACGCACCAAGAAATATTATCGCAAAATAATTGGCGCACTAGGCAAATTCTTGAAAATGTAAAAAATCGTAAAAAAATTATAAAATTATAAACTTAAAAATGATTCGAATCATGGTAACAGGAACTGAAGCTTGCTTGGAGATATGTTTCTGCATTAACTTATTCGACTTGACGAAATTTTGCGCAACTTAAGTCCCACATCAGATAGACTAAGGGATTCTATCCAATTTTTAGATAAAGGTGCTGACGTTTTAATTTGAGTGTCCATCTGACGTTTGATCACCAGTGCCAGAGGATCAAGACCCATCCAGACTGCGGTGCAGCTTCTCAAACTTTCAATTCGCTTTGAATAGCAGATATGAAGTGGTTCTTCGAGATAACATATACCTGACCCCCAAGGGGACAGTTGACTACCTCAGACAGAAGTGTTATATTACTTCAGTTGACAACAACTGACAACCCTTATAGCTCGGCTATCAAAATACCACCATGAAACTGCTCTAAGGTTAGAAAGGGTGAACATCCTCAAACCCCGAAACCTGGTTAGTAACTTAAATAAAATTTTGATTAATTCCTTCAGGACCGGGTTGTCAAATTCATCTAGGCTAGAACATCTTGCCGAGACAATATACATATTCGAAAAACTATATGTCTGTCTTTCAGTTAAAAGATATAAAGATTCGGCCGAACTAGAAATTGTCTAATTCATTGGAAGCCTCATCTAGCTAAATCGAATTGTAGATTTTTTATGTACAAATAATTGCAGCAAATAGATGAGAGACATAAGTCTCTTGGACTAGCTATATTGATTAAATGTTGAGGGATCCTTTAAACAAAAATACTTTTTTCCCTTATTGAATTTGTTCTCAGAGTATCTTAAAAACTTTTGAATCAAATAAAAATAATATCAGACAAAAAGTAAGTGCAAACGAGAGGAAAACATAATCGCGCCTCAGTTAACTCGCACACAGTAACAGATTTTCTAAATATTTCTAAAGAAGAACTTTCTTTTTTATTTACATATTCTTGGCATATACATAAAGCACCATAACTGTGAATGGGAAATATCTTAAGAAATGTAAATATTTACATTTCTAACTATAGTTCCAACCATATCCACCCCCGACTTCAGTTTTTTTATAAACATACACACATACATACATACGAGTCTTTAGTCCTTACCCTTGGAACACCTTTTAATACAATTCTGGCTTACAGACACTTATTAGAAGACATTTCGTATCGTTGAACGACCATTAAAACGGTTTTAATATGACTTCGTGTGATTATCTAAAAAGCATTGAATAGAAAGAAGCTAGAAGCAGCCCCATTATCTTGAGTATAACAGCGAAACTCAATTTGAAAAAGCGTCAGAAGTGTGGTGATGATGGTAAAGGTGGTAGCGTTGATAGACGAGAAGAAGAAAGGATGACGGAAGAACCTCTGATGTATATAAAGTATGAAAACGTTGAACAAATAAACAGAAGTCAAGGCACCTCATATCCTTTTTAGCTTTATGTTGAAAAGCTATGGGATATGTCAGTCGTAGGTGTAGGTGGGATTCCTATAGAAGAGAAGCACCTGTAGAGATACATGGAAACAGTAACGATGACGATGTTTTATAGGGATGCAGACCTCATCACCAAAGAAACTTCCTTTTGCTTGGTTGATCATTCCGTCCGTATTCCATGTTCTGTTCACAATTTTAAAGGGTGAGGGAATAATTTCACAAAACGGATAGGTACTTAAACACTCAGTTAAAAGCATCCCCCAAAAGATACAGGTATAGCGCCATACCTTCAATATACTATCTCCAAAAAATCTGTTTTAGATAAAGTTTCAACACATGTTGTTACCCTCTGTTCCAAATATTTGGATTTTTTTTTTTGATTTTGTTCTTTTTTTTTTCCTCTCTTTTTTTTGAAAGTCTTTATAGCGTGTCTATCCTCAGGTCGTTTTGTGCTGTCTTCTGTCTGTGCCCCTTTAACTAGGTTGATCACTTCGGGAATTCTTAACACATGTACAACATCGATTTCTTTTGTACAGGAAAACATCATCTCTACAGGAATAACGTAACGACAAAACCAACAACAACAAAAACAACAACAGTAGCATAGAAAAGCAACAACGTGAAGACCAAAAGCAATAAATTCTGATAGAATGATATTCACGGGAGAGAACAAAGGAATGGGGCGATATTGAGAATTTTTTCCTGTTTTTCTTTCCTTAAGGAATAGAAAATAGCTCACGCATGTAAACAATAATTCCACATGGCTTTTGGTGGTGGCTTGGCCGGATGGACAGGGCCGGAAGGATATTCTGGATAAAAATATATATGTGTGTGTAGATGTGTGTGTGTGTGTAGATGTGTGTGTGTGTGCGTGAATACAAAACGAAGTGGGAGGTTTGAGAGTGAGAACCTTGTTATTGCAATGGGGATGGTACTATAATATGTAGTACTACTATATATATCCTCCCAACCAACGAAAATGTATTAGGCAGGCAGTCACATCTCTGACATATCTCAAAGATTTGTGACCAAATATTTTGCAGACTCCAGCAAGTTTTAGTTACGCAAGAAAAGTAAATATTAGTCCTGCGGGGGAGGAGGCTTTTTTTTGTTTTTTTTTAAATTAATGGTTTTTGTAGGCCAAAGTAAATTTATGATTTATAATAGCAGTAGACTGAAGCTGTGATTTACCTAAACTAGAGATAATCAGAAGGTATGTATGCTCAGGCTAACATAAGTATAGTAGCAGAAAAATCTAAAACTATTGTGGCTAGTATTGTAATTAAAATTTAAATTGTTGAGACTTCAAATTTGGCGCCGGTGTGATAAAAACGCAATATGTCGTCATCTGTTTTAATCCTGCACGAAGCATGAATAAGGTATGCTTTCACGTAACTAGAAAATATAGTAGAAAAGTCTTAGAAAATAGGTAGCATTAACCGGAAACCTCCAGGCTGACTAACCCCTCATTATTGAGGAATGGGGACGGCTTAACTTGCACGCATATATGTAGTAATAAAAAAAAAAATATGTATATAAAATAAAAAGGAAATTTGTCTAAGAAGGATTCGTTGACGCGATCCCTTCCTGTCTCTTCCTAGTCCATTGCAAGTGGTTAGTGCGCATAGTGCGAGTTATAAATATCTGATAAAAATAATAACTATGGAGTAGATTTCTTGATAAATAGAGTAAAGGTGGGTGTTGGTTTTATTAAGAATATTAAGTTGATTACTGTTAGGTTAACAAGAGCTGTATAATATTATCATTATGTGGGTATTTAGTCATTGAAAAATCACAGGTAGACTTCGATGAACCAAAGTTCACCAGCCACGGAGAATATCATATGGATATGTCCCGTGTTTGACTGAGGTTCAATCATTAGTTGAGATCCAGGCTGCCCCTTTAAGATGGATAACCTTTTGCGTTAGTACTTTGTGCTACCAATTTAGTGAATATTAATGTGTTAGTTTAGAATTTATAGAGTATAGTAGATATAAGGTCTTACTCACAAGAATCATGTTCTTCCTATTGCAGATGATCAGCCTTATAGTGGGCTTCGACCTATATATGTTAATATCTAAGGGATCAAATGAAAAGAAAAAAAGAAACTTTACTGGTGAATATATACAGGGTGTTTCCGTCTGGGTCGTGAATAGAGCAGGAGATGATAGTACTCACCTAGACGAACAAAAAATTGCATGTCAACCCAAGTAACAATTTTTCCAATTTTGGTGACTAAAGATGATTGGTTGTTTTATAAGGGGTATATAATTGCTTACTCAGTTATATAAGAATTTGAGTGAGAGTTTTATAATATTACCAATTGGTGACGTAGTTATATTAGGGTTTTTTAAGATTACTAATAGTTCTCGTGGAAGTAAGCTACTAAAGGTCTTATAAGTTGGTGATGGAAATGTTTCAATCACCGGTCTATGTAACTATTACTAGAATGTACGTTATATAACTGATTGGTAGTAAGTATTTATTGCGGTATCCATGGTTACCCTTATATAACTCGAAAGCGTTAAGTAATTTGGGGGAATTTATAAAAATTGGGAACTTTCGGTAATACATATACGCACTATAAAATATCGTAAAATTTTTTTTTTGGCCTTGTAGTAACTACGGTGACCGTTATAAACACAAATGACTTTTAGTATCGAATGGAGCCATTATAAAACTATTTTCATTTATTTATGACGTTTTAGAAACGAAGGTGACTCTTATAAAAATTGGAAAATTTTATTAACATTAATATTTTCATATTTGGCCATTTCAATATGCCTTTACTTTCCCAAGCCGTTGGGACAATACAATAAAGTAGGTCTTCTTGGCCTGCCTCTTTAATTTGCACGATTTTATATGACATTTTTATTTTTTTCGTAACTAAAATTATTCATTACACTACCGAGGAGCGTACAACAAAAAATATTATCATATGAACATGACACAGACATTTTGTCATTACTTTAAGGAATATAGCATTACCAAAGGTAACACAATATGACCAAAGGGTATATAAGAAAACTAACGTCTATTTTTTCTTACTATAAGATATACAGCATTACCAAAGATTGACTAAAGGCTATCTATATAGTAGTTCCTTTAGTTTCTATAATATTTCTAGAAGTTTTATAACGGTCATTCAGTTTATATAACAGAGTTAGAGTTTATTTAAAAGTACTTGAAGTTTTATAATGGTAATTTTTCATTTAAGCACAAGCCGCCATTTTTTCATCTGTGCATTGCAGATAAAAAAGAAAATGTCGGTTAAGCCAATTATTTAAATTGCTGATATATGGCTTCCGTTTTAATTTTATATGAAGTAAATACATCATTTTAGATATATAATTTTTATAAATTATGTAATGTTACTTTTATCAATTGATATCACCTAAGTGAAAATTTTAAATTTTTTCATATTTAATTAAAATTATTAAATATTGCTTATTTTTGGAGGGGTCTGTATTTTTTACAAGCATCTATGATGATATTCACAGTAAAGTTTTAATTGCAGTTGAATTTCACCACGTACATGCCGATAAATTGTAATTCTAAGATGTAAAAATATTAAACCCTTACATTATAAAAATGCAGTATAGAAAAATATTGAAATTCTATGTCAAGATAGGTTGGGTAAATATTTGCCTTATATTGTTTTATAAAGGTAACGAAAAGTAATTTCCCTAACATTTCAATCACTAAAAATAATCAGTCTGAGAAAATTCCAAGCGTTATGGAAACGTTACAATCACCATTATAAACAAAGTTTATAAAGGCAACCAAAACATTACCCCGACCACTGCTGTGATCAAAACAGATTAATCGAAAGTACCCCAGGTTATATAAGGGTTATATAAGAAGTTGTGTTAAGGTAACCAGAATATTTTTATTACTCATTTTATAAAACTTTTAGTTATATAACGTTACCTAAATCAAGTCACAGTAACCTTTATATAATCCTTCATTTAAGCTCTATTAGAGGTTTATAGTGGTTACGAAGAGGTTTCGAGTACTAGTCCATATAACCTAAGTTATATGATTTGGTAATGGAAACGGTTTCTACTATATAATATAAATTGTTTCTTTGCAAAGGTGGGGAGGGGGTACACATCAACCGTTTGGGAGTTACAGGGTGATGATATGGCTAGGTTTCACAAAATATCCTGTATCTTGAAAAGTACATGACGTACGGTCACAGTTAAGAGCTAATTGCATGGAGAACTTCATGGCATTTCCAACGACTGCTCAACTAGCATCATAACCTTCTCATCTCAGGAGTTATTGGGGTCTAAAAGAAAAATTCCGGGTTTCTTACCTTTTTTTTCACATGACTTCTTGTTTTTTTTAAGGTCGTTAACATAATTTTTTTTATAAATACTGTAAACTGTGGACTTTCCTCTTTAATGTGACCTATTACACTTTATATCCTCACTGTAGCCGTTAAAAAGTTATTAGCTCATAACCCCCCTCTATAGTCTTAACTACCACTTTTGTTATCATAACACTTCCCAATCTTTGCCTATACAGCATTTTGGAGAATGATTAGATATGAGTGAATGAAACGTTCCAACTGTGAAACATTGGTGTGGTAGTTTAATTTTGTGGGGCTGTATGTCAGCAAATTGAGTGGGAGACCTAGTGTCTATTGACGGCATTATGGATGCCACGATGTACTTGAATATATTAAAGGAAAATTTAAAGAATAGTGTGAAAAAAATCATTTCACCAGCTGACCAATCGGATTTTTACTTCAAGCAGAACAATGATCCGAAGCACACATTGGATTATTTATAATTGTTCACATATACTCTCTACACCTGCTCAATTACTAGACTTAAACCCAATAGAGCTATTATGGGCTTTATCGAAAAAAAAACGTATAAGAGAACACACCATATGCAAAAAAATTCAATTGAAAGCAGTCCTAATGGATGAATGGGGTAAAATAATGTCACAGGATACCAAAAAACTTGTCGAATTCATGCCTCGAAGATTACGTCCTGTTCGTGATTCAAAAGGAAATCCAATTAAAAATATTAAGTGACTGTATATTTCTATATATTTTACATGTTTTGTTACGTTATCAATACTTTTGCATTGTATAAGTTTTTTAGTATATAATGGAACTTTCTGCTTGTTATTTGTGTTAATGAGAAATCTTCGGAAGTTTTTTTCAAAACACAGGGTGTCCCGTAAGTGGTGTAATATCCGAAGGCTACGGATAGGTCATGCCTAGACGAGCAAAAACTTGTAGGGGTGGGGGAGGGAGATTTTAACGGTTTCCAAAATAACGGGACTTAAAGATATTTGGATATGTTTTTATAGATCACCACATAACTTCTGAATATTACACCCTATGATGATGATTTAAACTTTGGTAGATAGACAATTGTTAGATCTTCCTTCTCTCCGTTTTGAAGTTATGGCTCAACAAATTTAAAATTTAGGAACTTTTACTCGATTTTTAGGGTTCCGTACCAAAAGGGTAAAAACTGGAACCCTACTACTAAAACTCCGATGTCCGTCCGTATGTCACCGGGCTGTATCTCATGAACAATTGTGTATTTCTATTGCCGCTATTGCAACAAATAATAAAAATAAAATATGTAAGAAACATGTTTTTTAGTGTATACATAGTGTTAAATTTTATACGATGGTACGGAACCCTTCGTGTGCGAGTCCGACTCGCACTTGGCCGCCTTTTTTTTTATTTAACTATTATTTTAATGAAAACATACAATTTTTTGCTCGTCTAAGCATGACCTATCCGTAGCCTTCGGATATTACACCACTTATGGGACACCCTGTATACGTATAAAAGTTATCAACAAATAAATCCCAATATAAACAAAAGTGACTCTATTGCAAAATTTATTTTCAAAATTTAAGTACGAACTTTATCAATGCTCAACAAGAAATTTATTTTTCTTCATTCAAATAAACTGCAATTTTCCTCTCTTTTGCGAACTTGAACATTGGCTTGGCAATTTTTCGGTCCTCTCGCTTATCCTTTAATCACGACAATGACCTCTTTTGTCCAGACTTTCATATACAGGGACTTTAACCAAATCAAACTCATTCAACGCGCCATCTACCGGCAAAATCAGAAAAAACGTCTTCCAGGCCAGCTAGTATTTTTATATTATTTTGAAAGATGCAGATCTGCATAGATACCTCGTCTTACAAATATTATTAACGGAAATATATTTTTCTAGCTTTAATAATGTGTTGAATGGAAAATATTCCGCCACTACGCATGAAACTTCTTTAACAAAATCAAATGTGAAGTCACTTTGTTACGTTACAACAACGGAGCACTCTCCGTTACAGTTAACATGCAACTTTTCAGCAATGCATAATACTAAAAAAAAACAGAATTTTTCCATTATGATTTAATATGACATGATGCATATGGAAACTGACATGTTGCGTTTCCTTCCTTTCACAGTGAACAATGTTCTTTGCACGATTCATATTGCAGGTGAAAGGTGAGTTGAAGGGCTGAAAAATGTATATTATTTTTCACATCGTATAACCGGGTACAGATGTACCTCCGTATATGGTTTATAAAAAATTTCCCAATCAAATGAAATCCATTTGATGATTATCAACGGATAGCATCATGGGTGGGGCACATAAAAGTAATGCTGCGAAATTATGAGCTAATTTGATGTTAATTTAAATTAATGTTATCTGAACTGAATTCAAAATAACGACGTTGCTCATAGGGGATATTCGGGGGGTGGCCTATCGTGAGCGTAGTATGTTTGGAGCCTTTATGATTTTTTAAGGACCCAAACATGTATATTTTCCAGTTCATAGAAAATTAAATTACTCCCTTTCCATACAAAAGAGTAGTCCCTAAGCAACAGCAGTGTATAGAGGGAGGTAGGTACATATGGTATGTATGTAGTACATTCACGCATATTTCCACAGCATTCCTTTGATTGAGTGATTTGAAAAGTCTAACTTTTCCCATTTCATCAAATACACGACGGACTACATATGTACTATATGTTCCCTACAATTTAAAAAAAAAAAAAACATAACACAATTTTATTACTAATGAGATCGTACACATTCGCGACTAAATGACTTCAGATTGGCGGGGTACTAATTAAATTCACTGTTGCAATTTAATACGCGAGAATGCGCATATATTCGTTATCGCGATTTACATTTGCCGAACGTACCACCCCCACGTCTGGTAGTCGCAGTTGTTGTCGTCGCTCGGAAGCATGGAATTGGATTTACAGCAGCTGATTAAATAATTAACGAGATGATTTCCATTTGAGCTCTCTACCCACCATCAGACATTTCCTTTCTAGATTCTTTTGGATGAACTATGTATGAATAGGAAGAATCTGGATAGAATCTCTACATTGGATAGAGATTGCATGCATAGCTGCAATATACATAGGTCCTGTACCATGACCCATAACTACTACAGAAAATATCTGAATGTGTTATATGCATGTATTCTTTTAGTTTGGTTAATGAGATTTCCCAGGGTTTTCGTTTTCAAAACAATTTAAGAGGGATCAGTGTAAAAAAAAAAGGAAAGGAAAGAAAGAAAAATTCAATTAGTCCAAAAAATGTGAGGAGTTCGGTCTTTTGTGGTTCTTTTTTTTTTCTTGTGGTGGTGGTGAAGTATATTATTAGAAATAATTTTCTATTGTTCACTTACCCTTGTACGTCCTCTGACTCCTTCGTAGCTGTTTGAGCTGTCATGAGGTCTTCCTTGCCGCTGACCTGACTATAAAGTAAAGAGAAGGGAAAAAAACATTGATTAGACTTGAGGTAGTGAGTAAAACTTGTGGTGGTGTTTTTTTTTCAAAAATATTGTATGTGTGTATGTGTATGTGTGAGTGTATGCATAGTATTTGAAAAATGTGTACTCATATATAATATGGATCCAGTCTGGTAATACTTTGACGGAATAGTAACAGATCTTCGAATAGAAATAAAATAAAAAATTTAAACTTTCATATGGCACCACCAAAAAGGAGTTGCCCGATTTGAACCATTTTTAAAATTTTCTTTACTATTACTTTTGTTCAAGAAAAAAAAAATAAAAAGGTAAAAAGTCCACACGTAATCTTTTTACTATTGCTATGAAAATGCTATGTACAAAATTTTACCACTATACGTTGAGGCGTTCTCAAGCAGGTGCCAAATGTATGGTGAAAAACGAAATTTATGTATGGCAATCCTTCGAAAGAGTTGCCCGATTGGTCCTATTTTTGAACTTTAATTTACTGTTTTTTTTTTTTTTTTTTTTAAGAAGCCAGTATGCGGAATTGCAGCTGGCGTTCTCGAGCTATTGTGAAGACTGGTCGATGGACGGATGGAGAGACGGACAGACGGACGGACAGATGAACGGAAAACAGACATGCGAAAATCAATATAACTTTTAATATTAAGCAATTTTGTTGTACTAGCATTATTTCTGTGCGATACAAATATAAACGGAATGGCAAATTGGGTATGCTCCATGATTTCATCTAGAGTATAATAAAATAAGTAAAAAACGAGTTTTCAAACAAAACTGAGGCCAAGTCGCATGAAAAAGTAGAAAATAAACTTTTCTTCACACACAGAGGTGGACTCAGATTTTATTCGCTGACAATCACCGATATCGATATATTTCAGTAAGATCAATCAGAGGTAATAAGTGATTTGATTCATGAAGAGAAAAAATATTCAAGAGAAATGTCCCAATCAAAAAATCTGAGTCCACCTCTGACATTTCTCTTGGATATTCTTTCTCTTCATGAATCAAATCACTTATTACCTCTGATTGATCTTACTGAAATATATCGATATCGGTGATTGTCAGCGAATAAAATCTGAGTCCACCTCTGTGTGTGAAGAAAAGTTTATTTTCTACTTTTTCATGCGACTTGGCCTCAGTTTTGTTTGAAAACTCGTTTTTTACTTATTTTATTTTCTGCCTTTTTCACGTTAACTAAATTAGAAAATTCTTTTTTCCTGAAACAGATTTATCACTAATCATATCGATGAAACTTTTTCCGATGATTTTCTCGCTTTTCCGGGTTTTCCATGGAGTTTTCCACAAAAGCAATTTTATGCAACTCATTTCGCTCTACAACTTTGTCTTAGGTTGCAAGACGCTCAAACGCTTCCTTGGTCGGAAAAACTCCGGAAAAGCGTTTTACATGAATTTTCCTCGATTTTGTCTGC
This sequence comes from Dioctria rufipes, assembly GCA_963924295.1. NCBI lineage: Eukaryota > Metazoa > Arthropoda > Insecta > Diptera > Asilidae > Dioctria > Dioctria rufipes. Next base: position 51,492,831 of record OZ002742.1, read on the forward strand.
AAGTTTTCACCATAGTCGGAGAGAAAGTAATGATGCCAGTTCATAGGGAACTTCATCCTGCATAATTTAGAAAACTTTTTTACCGGAAAATTTTCCGAAAAGGCGGAAAATTCCGGAAAATTTTTCGGAAAAATCGGAAAACTCTGCATTTTGCCTGAAACGGATTTATCACTAATCAAATTTGTACCAAATTTTCAAATGATTTTTCCCGATTTTCGGGGTTTTCCATGGAAATTTCCGGTTCTAATTTTGACAGATTCAATTGTCACGCGACATGAACCTGTGTTCCAAATTTCAGCTCGCTGTGATGACGAAAAGTGGGTCTACGACAGTGTCGAAAATAGTAAAGAAATATATAGTCAAATTCGTGTACGAGTTAAAGGGAATGGCTGGCCTCAAAAAGTACGAACCCTTAGTAAGTAGTTGCGATTCAATTTCAATTCTAATGGATGCATGTATTTAGAACTAACATATACATGGAAGCAATCCACGTATCTTGCGTAGCTACCATTATTTTAAAATGGATAACACCAGAACATGGGGAAATTGTTAAAACTATTGTATATAGAAAAGGAGTCGATAGAGAGATACTAAATATTTTAGTCGCAAATATTTTGCTGACCATCAACACATTTCGAAATTGAAACATAAATTAGCCAAAAAACTTTGTCGCAAAAAAAGAAAAATACGGGTGATCTTACAATATTCGAAATATAGTAAAACTGAGCCTTAGATTTCATCAATCTAATCAGTCTCATTCTTAGTTGTATGAAAATTTGTGTCATGTTTTTTCTACCGTCAAATTGAAACCTTTTGAAAAATTTGGCATCAAAAGAAATGCGTTCATGTCAAATAAAAGTTCAAGAAACTTTATCAGACTTGAATTTATAACATCGTCTGTTTTTTATATTTCTATTGCGAAGTCATCTGACGTTTGTTATCTGTCATTTATTATAGTAACTAGGTAAGCTATAAAAATTTACAAAAAAATTTCAATTACTGTAGGCAAACTTTGACGTCAATTGCACTTAATTTTTTATTCAGCGGAGGTTTGAATATTTTGAATAGTAAACTTATAACTGGGGTATTGGAAATAGCGCTGAGTAGGACACAGAAGTACAAATTAGGGGCACCTATACTTCCGAAATATGTGGAATTGCCATTTAAAGGTGAAAAGAACCTCCAATGTGTGAAAGTGCATTTGCAGAATATCACGAACTACAGCAGATATCTGAAGATACATTCCAATTTGTACGTTTTTTCGATATATAATTCGTTTTTGAAAATTGTCATGTTCTATTTTTTTGTTGTTGTGAAAATGTTTATATAGTATGTGAAACAAAAAAACATATAACAAACTAGGTATACATTGTTCCTTATATTAATACAGCCTAATTTCTGACCTTCATTTTGGTATATAACATGTCTATGCCTTTGTTACTGTATGATTAGCTAAATATTGTTTTTCTTAAGGAGTGTGCCTTTTATTTAAGTCATTGTTTTGTTTATATTTTAAAAATTCTGAACTGCTCACTATCAAATCTATAAAAGTACTTTAGACTTTTAGAAAAATAATAATAATAAATACAGGAAAAATATTTCATGCATAAAATATTTTTTTCGATTATTAGTGACATTTTGAGAAAATTTCTTGTAAACGAAAAATGTTTACTTTATGAATTTTTCTGGTCTCAGCATAAAAAGACGTCGATTGGCTGGACCGATCCTGTAACTAAACAAGTTTAGATTTTTTTCTTTGGTGTTGGTAATGAACCTATACATAGCTAAACATTTATAGAACTATTTATGAAATTAGAACATTTTGTAGCTTTTGCTATATACCGGAGAATCCCAAAAAATTCTTTCTTGAACAAAATTATAATTAGGGAAAGAGAGATTCACTAGGCACCTTTAACCTCCTACCTGAATTTCCTATACGAATTTCTAGAAAGTTTAACTGGCTTGTCCGGGAGACCTGGAAAATCCACCTTCGCCTCGAAATCCGACCAGTAAGCCTATACTTGAACAAAGGAAAAATATTGGTTGTACGTGTATCGAACGGAAACCTTAAGTTGGTACATGCACAACGGAAAGCTATCCTGGAAGCTTGTACGTGAACAACGAAATCCACTAGTCAGTATGTCAGCTTGCAGCTTCTCTCGTCACACCACTCAATTAGGTTTAGGCAGTATCACAAATTTCATTAATATATGTATTTGTACTCATTTTACATTTATAATAGGCACACAAGAAATAAAGTCATAAATTGAGTCAATTGAGAACAATTGGCGCTCAAGCAAACCTCCGTCCCGCCGACCGAGCAAATGACGACAAAGTCGACAAAGACGAAAAAGTCTACTCAGATGCACCATAAACAACTAAAATACTGCAGGACTGCATAGCAGCTGTCATTGGAGACTGAGAGAGCAGTCACGTCACGATTGTGTCATAATGTTATGGAGAATTTTGACAAAAGATTAAGAGGACGATATTTTGCTGATATCATTTTCCATAATAAATAATGTATTTGTAATAATACAAAATGACTCCATCTAATAGAGAACCCTATAGAAGCAGCTGGTGTCGCTAATTTTTATACCATACACTGTAAAAAAGTAGGAGAATTCCCTGAATTTAAGAAGAGAACATTGAATAAATTGGGTATTATTCTAGATTTGGAAGTACCTACATTTTAGAGATAAAAACCTATTCCACTTTTCCCAAGGTGGGGCTTTCCCTAATCTTATCCAACAATACCTAAGCTTACTGACACAAATTGCTGCCACATAATATATTTCCGCTTAACAAAATCACCATATAATAATAAATTTTATATTAGCTGTGTTCTTTTGTGTTCGCAGAACAGAGCAGAACAAAAGATGTACAAAAGAACGCCTCATATATTTTCATAGAAGATGTATAAATGAAGCGAACAGTACAAATAGTTCGCTTCCATCAACAGAACAATTTGTTCTCTCCAGTACATACGAGTTCTAGTACAAGGTACACAAAAGAACACAGCTATTGCATCGCTGTCACTGACAGGAGCAGCATCACGATAACATTCATTTCGAACCTATGACCGGATTCAGCAGTGGTATAGAGTTGAAAAAATGTAGATTGATGGGGATGGTAAAAAGCAAGAATGAATAATACTTGACACCACACGCGAGCCACAGCTTCTGAGACCTTGCTCAAACTAATTTCCTGTCACTGCAACAAGCAAAGTCGGGGAGCCTGTTAAAAGTCAGGAAAGACTAGTCTAAACTGTGATAACTTTCAAGTTACACTATAAGAAGATAAGGATGAATAGGAAGCAACAGAGATTGTTCTCAACCAAACTTATGATGAAATCGAAGAAGAAGGTGAACACATAACTCTATCGCGGATAAGTGGAAATTTCTATCTGTAACGTTTCGCTCAGTTCTGAACACGATGAAATCGGAAGACCTCTTCCATCAGGAATAGCGAAACGAAGGAGAATACACTAAATTTCTTAGTGCTTTATATGTAGGTTAGACGTACTGGAGAAACCATTAAAGCACAAATAAGTAAATATACAGGTAACGAATCGAATAGCAAAATTAAAAACCAGATGTCACTTAAAAAAATTTGGAACGTCTCGCACGAATATAAAATCGACGATGCCTCGACCTGGGGCCTGATTCACTAACTCGGAGAGTGTGGAGATGAGAGTTCTTTTGTCACTTAACTCTCCACTCGGAATTCTGTAACTGGTGGAATTTGTATTGAGATTTACCAAACTCTCTATTCCACTTGGCAAAACTCTCGCCTGTGTTAGTTGTGGAGAATTAAGAAAAATATTTCTCAACTGACAGTATTTTCTGCTTTTATTGTCCTTTGTGAAGGTAACAATGTACCTAGGATTTTCAAATTGAATTGTGCATATCCTGAGTATATTTACGAAAACAAATTATGGAAATCCTTGCAATACTTACAGAGAAATAATAATTTTGGTGTCTCAAGGTCCCGCTAAAAATTTAATTCACGCGAAAATGGTCAATTTAGTAGTCTTCTAGTACAGAAGAGATGCTATAAAAATTTTAAATATGCAGGTTAACATTGAACTTCTATGGTAGGCGATCAGAGATAACCATACCGATGAGACCGCTCTGATCGCTGGGTCGAAAAGTTCAATAATTTTTTTTGCACTTAAAATGCATTTTGTAAATTTATTGAAATTATTTTCAATAAATTTCAGTCTGTTAGACGAGAAATCTCTTTCATGTTAATGCTTGTAAGTAGGATGAAATCGCATCTAAATTTTGTCCCCTAATTAGATATGTAATTATTTTTTAGACCGGTAAATAGTTCTAGAGATAACTGCAAAAGAAATGAATCAGTCTTTCTTAAGATGAAAATATGGCCGTTTTTTGGTAGAAAAATGGACATATTTTCAACTCATCATTATGAAGAACTGATAAGTTGAAGAAATTCACTTTCCATGTGAAAAATGTTCACAAACAGAGTACAAAGAATGGAAGAAATATATTGCAAAATATAGGAACGGGGGTGTATATGACCCAAGCGCATAAAACCCGTATTTTGGCGGTAAAAAGTCAGTTATGAAGTTAAAATGATTAAAAAAAAAGAACTACACCACTCGATTACCCACTTCTCCTTCTTTAATTTGATATCAAACATGACGTATTTTGGACAACCCCCAATGAGGGGTGGTACGACCCTCCATCCTCAGAGGCCCCCCCCCAGAAATTGTTCACCTATATTTTTGTATTCTAGGCCCTAAATCTGTAGGAAAAAATCCCAATGCTCTACGACCCTCCCACACAGAGTTAGCCGTCTTTCAATGTTTCTATACTTCTCATGCTTTCTTTAACTCCCCAAGTATGTTAGAGACTATCGAATGGAGAGCTGGGGAGTTTTAATCAGGGAAAACGAAAATTCTCATCTCCCAAACTCTCTGAGTTACAGAATCCGGCCCCTGATGTAGGAAAGCCTCAATTCTTTCTTAAGAATTGACTGGACATTTTTCCTACAAATTTACTGGGCATGTTTTTTTCTTGTAATTTACCAGAAATTTATTCCTTAGATGTTTTATGAATTATTGCAGGTTAACAACGGCAGAAGAGATGAATGCTTATTGGCAATTGCAAGCCCACAAAGGTACAAATGATAGTATTGTATCTGAAAATAACTACAATCGCCCAGTCACCAAAGTGAATAAAAATTCTACCGAAACATTTTCTGTAAATTTCTAAAAATAAAAAGTTTTATTGCATATTTACGCGTCTAAGCAAATCTCTAAGAAGGTCGAGGCATTGTTGATTTTATATGGTGCGAGGCATTGCTGTTGACCTCGACCAATGCGTAAAATTTCGAAGGAAGAAATTTCCAGTAAATTTTTAAGAAACAATTTTGGCTTTCCGTTCATCGGGTCGAGGCATCGTTGATTTTATATTGCAGCAAGGCATTGCTTGCTTACCCTTTAGTTATGTCATCAAGTGCAAGTCGAGCAATTATCGATTTTATATTCGAGAAAAGCTATGGTATTTATTTAAATCTATTTGCCCAGTCTTTGCATGCCATTAGTTTATGTATGATTAAAGCATTTCTGCCTTGCTCTGATAAAATAGAGAAACTTGGTTGTGTACGTGAACATTAGGAACAGTTCCTGTTAATAACAATATTTTTTAGCTACAATTTTCGTCCTAGCTAATTAACTTGGTCTCCAGAAATGTTGATAAGGTTTTCATTTTTCTTATATCCGTTCCTCATCTGTATATTTACTTGTTTGTGATAAAGGAAAACGCTCCACTTATTTTACCTCAGTAGAGAAGACTTTACGGCGATCGTACGCTGAAATTATTCATTTTACAAATAAGAAGATTCGCTCATAAATTATAGGAAATTTTCTCTGGTTTAATTTATCACACAACTATTTGCACCATAAAATTTGTCGGGAAGGAGAAATTGTCAAAAAAAAATTTTTTGGCCATCAATTTTTTGCATATGGCGGTGCGAGTGTCCAAGTTACGAGGTGGCAAGAAAAAATTTGAAAAGAGCATGTCGATTTCTATAAAAGTTCCAATTTCAATACTTTCGGAAAACTTTCCATTCAAAACCACCAATAGACTGCACTATATCAACAATTTCAAAATTTTGTAGAACTTTTCAGGTTAAAGAAAAAAATAAACAGTTTATTCAACTGAAAAACAAATCTTAACACCTCATAGCTCCTGGCTGGTGATACTACCTGAATCTAATAAATTTCTAAAATAAGTCTAAGATAATTTTCCATGACCTTGAAGTCTCAGTATTGATTTAGTCGACTATAAGGTACATGTGGACTTATGTTTGTACATACATGCATTTGGCCAATAACATCTTTTTATTTACTCTGACCACAATAAAAAAAGAATAAATCGACGAAAAAAAAACATCAGTTACATGATGGCTAATAAATTATGTATGAAAGTGGCAACATTATGGTTAGTTGCATAGTAACCCGTAGAAATTCCTTCATTTTATTTAATATTTTAGGAAAATGCTTTGAAAATCAAAGTCCCAACATTAATGGCACATGTGAATTTCTTCAACCGACTTACACATACCTTTGCATATATACACAGCACATATACATATATATGTATCTGACGCGTAGGAGCTTGCAAAATGACATTAAATGAATTCACCAACCAACTCCAAAATTGTTTCCCTTCATTCAAGTGTAAAATTAACATTTCTCTATTTGTCATGACATCAATTGAGATTCGGATTGATTAGCTGAGAGCGCAGTCGTGTGTGCAAATGTAAACAGTCATATTGTATCCCCGATTCTAGATCTTTTCTCGCATCAAAGATGACACAGGTGAGTGTGAGTTAATAAATTATACACATATAAACAAAAAAAAAAAAACAAGAGCTCGAAAAAATATTTGCCCTTTTTCAGGGAATAAATTTTATTTTTAGCAACACATATTTTGGTAAAATGGATTTTTACCTTCCTCTGGTGATAGGGGAACTCATAAAAAGGATTTGCTTTTTCTCCCACTTATTTGGGGTAGATTGGCAGAGACTATTATCTCATGTAAAAATTTATGTTTTTTTTATTTATTAACTAATTCTAAGCATTGCAGAACACCTTGTCAGTGAAGGAAAAGAATCCTCTTTTTTTTAGCATACCATATTTAATGGGTTGGCAAAGATACAGAATAAACCACAATGGATCGATAAGTAATAGAAAAGTTACTTACGTAAGGCAAACGTGCCCTTTAAATTAAACAGACGTACTTAAAATTACCTTAAGGCATCCGTAAAGAACTTTGCTTATTTTTAAATGTCAAATTTCCGTATGTAAAGTGTGGTAAGAATCGCTTATTATGCGGGTGTTATCCAATGATACATTTTAATGAAATAAAAATAAAATCGGCAACACTCTTACTATTTTATTTTATTATAGAAGAAGAATGTGAAAAAATGTGGCCTCTTCTAAAAGAAATGTTTGGGAAGGAGTTACGAATTCTATTTGGAAGTGCTGCCGACTTTTTTCAGATTGTTCTTCAGGTTATTCTTATAAAACCCACAAATCTTCAATTAAATCAATAAATTAATTTTTTTGTTTTTACCATGTTGTAAAATCGAAAACATTAAATGTCAAGACAATAACCCCTACGGAATGTGACATCTATTTAGGGAAAAAATCCTAATCGTACGTAAGTAAACTTAAATGTCGTTCAAATTCGTCCATTGTGGTTCAGTCCATTGTTTTGTTACGGTATGGCAAGGATAATAGAAAGATCAACGGTAGAGTTCGGTCAAAATCAGTGCAAAGATAATTACTTCAAAATCGATGCTAAGAGAGAGAGAAGGAGAGAGCGAGAGAGAGAGAGAGAGAACGAAAGATAGAGAGAGAAAGAGAGAGAAAGACAGAGAGAAACAGAGAGAGATAAACAGAGCGATAGAGAGAGAGATTATATTCTTTGAAATATTGTGGGAATTCAGGGATACTGGATGAAGAAGTTGGCAGGCCATTAGCAATATCTAGTAAGACAAATAGAATCTACCACATTCCATGTATTTTAGAAAGGATTCTAATATAAATTTAATGAATCGATTTGGGAATCCGAACTTTGTGGGAAAATAAGCGGCCGTAATTAATTCAGTTTCGATTCCAAATAAATTTTGGGATCTTTTCTTGATAAGGCCCAACACACAATTGCAACTTTAAAGCCAGCTTGAGATTTGTTGATAATGTAAATCAGTATTGAAGATCAACTGACACATATCGCGCACGAGTTCCATTTGCTTTTGCAAAGCTGGGCAAGTGAAGAATCTGTGCAACAGCATGCCTTCACCAGCACAAACTATGCAAATCCTCTGAAATCGCCTGTCAATATGTGACAACTGATTAGGATGCATAAGACTGTGATGCAGCAATTTGAATGCTACATCTGCATCTTTGTAATTAGATGGATAACTTTAGACTACTCTGCAAGTTATAAATCCCATCACGCCCATATCCACCCCGAGGTGTGTTCACAATCTGTTTTATCCTGAATACTCCGGAGGTCTTATTGACATAAGCACGTCACGAAGCATACTTGTTGTAAGTGTGCTGAAAGGTGTGTGAGGTGGTCTGTTCAGAACGAAAGCATCTTCCAACTTAGTGTCAGGAGCACTGGTCTCAAGTTGACGAAATCTCTCCCGCGCAGATGCAGCTAGTTCATGTAGTTGTGGAGTGTTAGTGTTAATTCGACAGTTTCCAGAGATATCAATAATATCTATTAATCTATTATATATATATATATTAATCTATTAATCTATTAATCTATTAATCTATTAATTCACCTCTCTTGTCTGGTAGACAGAGCGTGCTTTCAGCAACCCATGGCCTGCAGCACCGTACCGTAAAGCATTTTGTGCTTAAATTAGTTAGATGCCAAGGTATCACACAATTGGAAGACAAATATCTTTATGCAGTTAGCTAAGTAATTCGGACCTAACTTATTTATGATTCTAAACATCATCATTACATACAGTTCGGAATTTAAGATAATTATTAGAAGTGCAACCAAATAGACTCCTTGAGAATTCTGAAACTAGTCAAAGCGTCGCAGTCTATAGATATATCTTGCGCATGAGTTATAAGCGATATTGGCTTGTTTCGCATATGCAACTCCTGCGGAGGTAATAATTGGGACAAGGAAGGCTTTAACAAGACGGAAGCGTGTCTGTTTGAGAGTATAAAAGGAATTAACCCACAAGCCTCTTAATCTAATATAAACCTTACTCACAACTGAATATACGTGTCTGTCCCAACCAAGCTTAGCATCAAACTTCATCCCAAGATTTCGAACTGATCCAGAATATGGCACGGGCGTTAAATCAAGGATCAGTGGTGGAAAATTCGAGTTATTGACATAATTTTTATAGATGATAATTGCTTGAGTCTTGCAAGAATGGAGCATTAGATTGTTTTTCTTGGGCCATTCATCGATTTGTACAAGGTCACTATTAAACCTGCCAATGGCTACAATGAATTCACTAATTCGCATTGGTAAAAGCAACTGGACGTCATCACCGTACAATTTAACAGAGAAGAATCTTGGAATTTCAGATAAGTCATTTATATATAGACAAAAAAGTAAAGGGCCTAGAATTGATCCCTGAGGAATACCTGAAAAAGGAGCTTTTCTACTAGAAAGCCGATCAATGAATTTTTACCACCTGAAACTTTCAAAATTATATAAATGCATGAGCTTAACAGTTGAACTGGACAATTTAGATCTTTCTTTTAAGGTTTTGTATTACATATCTATATCCGCTCAGTCATATGCTTTTGTAAGGTCAAGAAGACAAAATATACTAGCGTACTTATCTTGTAGGTTTTGTTTAATAATCTTTGTTACATGCAGAAGTGCAGTAGTAATGCTACGCTCAGAACGAAATCCTTACTGATTCTAACACAAAAGTCCCTGGTGATTTATATAGTCATTTAATTGGATAGAAAGAATTATCTCGAGAACTTTGGATAACACAGGTAGTAACTAATGCGCCTATAATCGCTTGGTATACTTGATCTAGAATGTTTTTTAGGTATAATTTTAGCCTGTGTTATTGAGGAATTTATTATATGCGTAAGAGGTAGAGATGGATAAAATTGGAACAGGTACAGCCCTGTCCCAATCTGTACCTGTTCCAAATTTTCCAGAAAAGCTGTGACAGTACCAAAACAAAATTGTCTCATATTGCTCCTTCTGACTAATTGTGACAGTACCAACACCAAGTCTTGAATTTGCCAATTATGTAGTTTATATATTCCAAATAAATCTTTGACTGATACAGCTTTAAACTTTTAACTTTATGCAACAGGAAGTTAAGAGTACGATATCATAGAGTAGGGTGGCTTGGATAGTGACTGAAACGTATCGTAGGAAGTCAAAATAGAACTATCATACAGCACCTTGGAGTCTTGCTTAACTCGAAGCTAACATGGGAATTGCACGTAGAGGAAAATATTAATGCGGCTATGAGGGTCTTCAATGCTTTGGCTGCACATAGGGCATGAGACCGAAGGCTGTGTATTGGATGTACACCTCGACAGTCACACCCATACTCACATATGCCTCCTGTGTATTGTGGCCCAGGACGTTTGTGGGGACTGCGATCCGGAAACTGGCGGGCCTTCAAAGGATTGCCTTCTTGGTAATAACGGGCTCCATGCGATCTACGGCTACTGCTGCTCTTGAGGTCCTACTCAATCCGCCATCCCTGGATCTTGTCGTTCAGGCCGAGGCCAAAACGACGGTGTACAGATTGCGCTCATGAGGATGTTAGGAGGACGGCTAGACTGGCTCTTCTCATTGCTGTATGGCATATCGGCTGGACTTGGAAACCCTGGCTGGTATGCCACGGGACGCGATGTAACCTGAGCTTCGTTCCGGGCCTCGCTTTTCTGTGAGCTTTCCTATAAGATAATCGTGGACTGAGGAGGTGGCTTGTCGAGCCTTCCCCGGTCTGCTCTAAAAAATTTCACCGATGACTCCCTCACTAATGAGGGAGCGGGGGCGGATGTCTACTTTTCTGAGCCTGAATTTGGAATGGAATACTCACTTGGAAAACACACCACTGTCTTCCAGGCTTAAGTCTTCGCCATCTCAATGGCAGCGAAGTTAGCCCTTGACATGCATATCAAGGGCAATGACATTGCTATCCTTTCGGATAGTCGGGCAGACTTGATGGCTCTGAGTGGCCCTCGGAGAATGTCTAAGTCACTGGGAGATTCCAGGTCGTCGTATTCACAGCAAAGTTTCCCTCCTGTGGGTTCCTGATCACATGGGGATGTTGGGAAATGAAAGGCCGGACCTTTTAGCTGGCTCTGATTCTCCGTTCGTCGGACCGAAGCCCGCCGTAGGCGTTGCCACCTGGAGTATCGGGTCTCTTATCAAAGCGGATGTTTATAGGAAGCATCAGCAGGGTTGGGACAACCTAAGTACTTGTAGGTGTAGGAAACTGTTTCTTGATGGGCCCAATGGGAATATATCCGATTTTCTCATCTAACAAGTATGAGTGTCTGTCCTGCCTGGAAGGAGAGCCTGAGACAATCGAACACTTTTTGTGTGAAAGTCCGGCCTTTCCCCCGGAGCAGACTGGATACTCTAGGGTCTGCCGTGTTATCTGCAGATGATCTGAAAAACCTCCCTCACCAAGACCTGATACACCTCATTAGGAGGACAGGAAGGTTTTGATGAATGGGCTTCTAGGAGCTTATCACAAAGAGCCGATATGGAATCCGTGCATGGTATGGGTATCCCAAAAAAAGAGATGAGATTATTATAGGAAGTAAGAGCTTAACTGAATTTTAAATCAATATTGTCCAAGCCCACTGCGTTCGATTTAATAGATTTAATTGCCGGAATGACCTGCTCAGAATTAACATTAACAAATGAAAAATCACCACTGTAGGTGTCAGATATAAAGTCAGGTACAATAGTCAATGTTTGTATTGGGTCTCGCAAAGTAAAGTAGTCATTTAGGTCCTCAGGGGGAAGTTCGCAAGAATTTTGAATTTTTATTTCAACCCACTATACTTAGATATATAATATTTTTTCACAGTTTACGAGATGGAAGACCAGTATATAATTAACGTTTGCAAAAACTGATTTCTACTCTTCGAATTTCCGACGTAAATTTATTACGTAGGTATTTTCCTCTTAAATATTCACTCCTATATTTTCTCCAGCGTTGATATGCACCGGTTGCGTTCTGTAATCAGAGTCTAAATTTCTGAGTTCATCCATGGATATCGAAACCTTGAGTGATATACATTTCTCATAGAGATATGATATCATATCACTTAGGCAATATAGCTCGTAGTGCATAGTTACTACATAATCGATATATACATACGAGGGATGTTCAGAAAGTAAGTGTACTAGATTTTTATATTTTTTTAAAAAAGTGTATTTGAAAAAAAATTACAGGAAATTGTTGATACACTTATTGACTATTTTTCCACATAATTGCCATCCCGTTCAATGCATGCGGTGAGCCGTGGCACAAGTTTGTTTATGCCCTCCTGAAGAACTCTCCCGCCAGCTGCTGCCCCCATTTCAGAACCTGCTTCTACACCTGCTCATCGGTTGAACATTTAATTCGACCCACGTGTGCTTTCAGGGAAATGAAAAGATGATAATCTGAAGGCGCCAAGTCTGCAGAATACGGGGGTGGCTCAAAAGATCCCAACCAAAGGAGTCCAAGAGCGTCTTGGTGGATAAGGCTGCGTGAAGGCGGCCGTTATCGTGCAACAAGCATACTCCTCTCGTCAGCACTCCCCTCCTTTTGTTTTGAATGCTCCTGTTGAGTTTTTTTAGAGTCCCACAATATCGTTGTGCATTGATAGTCTCCCCTTGAGGCAGAAAGTCGACCAAAATTATGCTTTTCCGGTCCCAAAACACTGAAGCCATGATTTTTTTTGAATTTTTTGGCAGATGGTGAATCGGTGTGACGCCATTGTGATGACTGTCTTTTTGTCTCAGGCGTATAATGAGCCACCCACGTTTCATCTCCAGTCACATTGGAACTGAGAAAATCCTCACCTCCCAATTCAAGTCGTTCAAGAAACTCGCGAGCGCTATTGACCCGATTTTTCTTGTGCTGCTCTATCTACTGTTTTGGGAGCCATCTTGCGCACAGTTTTCGATATCCCAGCATTTCTCTGAGTGTCTAATATAAGAGAGTTCTGGAGAGTTGCGGAAACATCGCAGAAATTTCATCCACTGTTAATCGGCGCGGTCTTCACGAACAGTTTCCTCGATTTTTTGCACCAACTCATTAGTCAAAATGGAAGGCCTTGCACTCCTCTGTTCGTCATGAACATTTGTTCTGCCTCCACTAAACTCTCTACACCACTTAAACACACTCGTTCTGTTCATAACACTTTCGCCGTAAACCGTTTTGATTAGCGAAAAAATTTCGGTAGGTGTTATTCCTTCCGGGAGTAGGAAACGGATCACAGCACGTGGCTCGCACTTGGCGGGATTTCTTACCGACATTTTTCACGCAACTGGACACTACAACGTGAGTTTACGTACTACCGTGTTTCTGTGATGCTCGTTCTAGTCAGGGGATCCCCGTCTACCGCTCAGTGTTGCCAACCCCAAAAAAAACTAGAAACCACGGCCGGTTATGGTCACAGTACACTTACTTTCTGAACATGCCTCGTACTATCCCAGTCAAGCGTATATGCCTCTGCATACAAACTATCAAGGTCAATATATTTAAAGGAACGGAAAGACACTTTTGCTTTAATTGTATCAGGTACTGCATGGGAGAACGACGCAAGAATAGCATTATGATCAGTTATTCCAGTGATTGAGATGCAGTCCTCATGTAATACAATATCAGACTGATTAGTCATTATAATATGCACCGTTCTCATGATATCTCATGTTAATACTCATGGCAAAATTATTAAGCTGAGTAACAAATTAATTAAAGAAATGGCTGCATGTGTTTGCAGTTGCCTAATGAATCACTATGGTTTAATGAATCGTTAGTTAATTATTCATTAAGAGCGCTATGTGTCTAGGGCATTAGGGCATTAGATGTTACAGTTCTCGGCTTTTAGGCTAATTCTCCAATGATTTGCGGATACGAATCTAAATTACTCTACGATTGATTTTGTATTGTGAATATTTTTTCATATACTGTGAGCACTGCACAAACGAAAAAAAAAAAAAAACATTCATTACAGCAACGAAGGCATCCAATAATTAAATTTCCATAAAAATGAATGCAAAAAAAATAAATAAAATAAAAAGTGGTAAATAAATAAATTCGGTTCGATACTATAATTTTCATCGAAAGCCTCTTCAACATATATCTGAGCAGTTAGAGTTTTTATAATTTTATTTATTGTTTTTTTTTTTTTATTAATATGTATAACACCGTCTACATGCTTCAGGCATTTTCAATTACATTTTACATCCGCAAATAAAGGCAGCAAGCAATTAAAACAATGAACAGACTTTGATATAGCACCAGGAGTTTCAACAGCCTTTGACAAAAACCCCATGGTAGGTATATATATACTTCATAGAATAGTGGGTGTGCCGAAGTGAGTGACGGATAGAGTGGAACAGATTTTCCATCCTTCATATATTGTTGCATGCAGTTTAATTAATTTTCTCAAAAGCAAGCAGGGTTTTTTCCTTTTTGGCTTCCTGCAAGTAAGAGGTGTACTTCATACATATTTTGATAGAGTGAGGAATTTTCCGTTGAATAAGGCTTTATTCTCGTAATTGAATCGCTGCAATTGACATTTACATATCAAAGACATCAACTGTATATTAGTTTTTTTTTGTGTTTTTGTTTTTTGGTTTTGTGTGTTTTTGTGTTTTTTTTTTTTGTTTTTGCTCTACTACTCTTAGCTAACAAATCTGAATATTTCCTTTCCTTTATTAAATATACGATGAACGATTAGCATTTTGCATTTAAAATGCGGTTATTCTACCTAATAAATTCGCAAAGTTTTATACAAGAGCTCTGCGGTTTAAGGTTATTTATGAAAACAGTCAAAAAAAAAAGAAAGGGGGAGAAAACTTGTAATTCAAAATTGTTGAATGGAAGGCAAACCTGAGTGAATTATGGTGGTTGTAAAAATAATTTCAGCACAAAGGCCATTGTATCCAGGCGCTGTTAATTAAATCGCTGGTTTATTTATTCGAAGTTAAGGAATGACTTTCTGGAATCTGGCATAAAGCTGAAAGAAACCACTTACTCTTTCCATGCCCTATTATATAAGTACCTACCAGCGTACATAAGTATGTATGTTGTGGTTTTAGATTGAAAAGAGTTCTGTTTTTGACTTTAACGAAAATATTTATGTGTTTTTGTATGTGAGTCCTATGTATAGTAATATATGTAGAATTAACTAAACGCATGGTTTAGTCTGATTATTTATTATGATTATTTTCAAATTACACCAAAATTCGTTCACCGGTAAATGTAAATTCATGCTCATCTTTCCTCTGAGATCGGCTATAGAAAAATTGGTTTGTCGAAATAATGAAGACCCATATAATTTTATTATTTGGAGCACCTAGAAGTATTATGCGGAACAATGAGCTCAGTTCACGAGTAAGAAGTTTAGAACTCTTTGTGATAAATATGAAGTACAAATAAACTTTACCGCCTTATACCTAATGCATCAGAATGCGTTAACCAAGCAGTAAAAAGAATGCTTCGTTCGAGCTTATGTTTCGAATAACTACCGTAACTGGGATATTGAGCGGCAAAAAGTAGCTTGTGCTATTCGAACATCACAGCACGAAATGATGCTACGTCCTCATTTTGTGAATTTTTTTAGGGAAATGTCAACTAATGGAATGAGTTTAAGACTCGATAAAGAGTGCGTTGTACGGGATATCTAAGCTCAAGGCTCAAAGGCTCTTCTGGAACTTCAGAAACAGATTCACGATAATTTAAGGAAAGCATCTCGTATGAGCCAGAAATACTACAATCTTCTTTTTGTTCTAATTTTGGCTCAAAATCATCTAAAGCATCTCTAAGAATACCTCGAAACATATAGTAATGATTTTCCACTTCTGCAAATTGGTCATCTGAAAATTAGTCATACTTCTAAAGTTCACTATCATCTAAAGCCTGAGTAGCTTGGATAATAATATAATGAACAGACTTATAGTCTGACCAAATTTCGCTTAGTGCGATTAAGCGTTCAGAAAGGAGTCATCTTTCGTTCGTTTTTCTTTTGAAGTATTGTTATAGTTATTGAAAGATTTTTCAATAATCTTTGCAGAAGCGGATTGGTTAACCAAAAGTTTGGGAAGTGTACTCATGTTTATATGTGCGAAATAGAACCACTAGACTTGAAATCCGGCTCGAAGGACCATAAAATGTTCTGCACAACAAGAACACGCCAAAAATATAAAGGATGAAGACTATAAGTAAGATCATTTGAAGTTAGGCTCGCCACTATTTATGAAGCAAATTAGCAACCTTAAAAATAAAGATTCTATGGGCCTGTACAGGAGTGTACAGGAAACCTGACCGACACTACTTTCCTAACACCTTTTTATACGACAGTGCAAACATCATTCCAATCGAGGACTATCTCCTAACTCTCGCGCTCAAACTACTTGAGAAGATCTTTCAAGATCCAAATCCCCTCATTAGTCAGCTTTCAATACAACTCCAAGTTGAAAATTGCCATTATTATCATCTCTTCACCTTATTCATTCCGAAACGAGAAACATTTATTACTTGGGCGAAAGATTTACTTTCTTCACTACCACAGGAAGCCACCACCGTAGATTGGGTACCATCCTGGCGCTGCTCGACTATCGCTGGACCATTCTGGACTTTCGGGATATTTCTCGTCATGTTGGAAAAAACGCCAGCCATCATGCCACAACAGATTAGAAAAATCTCTAACATTCCCCTGTTCCGGTGTTTCCCACTAGGAGGTCAAGGGCAGGAGGTGATAGTACTCATCCAGGCAATGAAAAAATTGTATGGCAGCGGAGGGGGGCGGGGGCACATCAACCGTTTAGGAGTTACAGGGTGATTAAGGAAAAACGCTAGTTTTTTGCAAATCACCCTGTGTCTTGAAAAATAAAGGGCGTATAGTCACAGTTATGTGCTCATTGTATGTATTCGTTGATGAATAAGCAGAAAAGCAGAGGACCCAGAATTGTTCCTTGAGGAACCCCTCGAACAAGCGGCCGCTCATGGGTGAGAGAATCATTCATTTTGACTAGCTGACGACGGTGAGATAGAAAGCTCCTTATCAGGGAAACTGCCAGGGTACTGAAGTTAAAGGAGGATGACAGCGTCTGGGGAAGAATGCGGAGGTCTACGCAATGGATGGTTTTTCGAAAAATGCAACAGAACCAAGGTAGTGAACTTGCCGCGGTCCAAAGCTAATTTTATGTCTGAAGATACTTTAAGACTGAACTTTCACAGCTATCGGAAGAAAGAAAGCCCGATTGCCAGCATGTTATTAGGTTTCTGGATTCCACATAATGCAGTATTTGCTTGTACGTAAGCTTTTTTAATACTTTCAACAAAAAACACAGCAAGCTTACTGGCCTGTAATCAGCGTATGATTGAGGAGAAGACTTCTATGGCACCGGAAAAACAATTGCTACTTTCCACTCACAAAAGAACGTAGATAATATTAAGCAAGTGTTAATGAAATGTGGGACATACTTATCAATGTACGGAAATAGCATTTTGATGAACTGGGGTGAAATATTGACATAAAAGGATTTTTTGAAAAAGAACGACGTATTTTCGTCAATCTTGAAGTAGAGTTTTACTGCTCGAATTTCTTTTCTCTAGCATCTATGACTTCTTTTTTACATAGTTTTTGAATAGGAACAAAAACTCTTTGGCTGTAGCATACCGGGCTGTAGCCAAATTGTTCTCTCCCCACATACAAAACCAATTAATTAACAAAAAAGCTAAAATAAAAATCAAAACAAAAGTGATTGAATCATCTAAGAAATATTAAATATTTATGTAATTATGGGAGGAAATTATTTTCAAATGTGAGCTTTAATGACGGTCTTGACGGTCTTAAATACATTGAGAGCTTGAGATCTCTGAAGGTTAACAGGTAGACTATTCCAAAAGACGGGCATCCTGAGCAGGGAAAGAACGTTCCATAACTAATTTACGGAATCGCTGAATTAGAGCATAATAAGTACGTGGCGAAGAAGAGAGTTTAAAAAATTCTCTAAAATATTATGTTGGTTCAATCTTTGAAATTCTGTTTGTTCACTCTTTGAATGCTGATGATTTATTGATTTTATTATGATTTATTGACAAGCGAAGTACCAAGCTTTTTTCTCTCCGGGTGCTCAATACCATTCAACGAGAATTATAATAAACAATGGGAAACAATTGAAAACTGTTCGTTGTTCTTCTGATTTTAACATGGCAACATCGACTAAGACTGTCATATCTCCAAAGCTGGATTTGTAGTAGACTAAACGTGCCGATCTAGTTTCTTTTGCTTTCTTGGGAGAAGAGTTAAGGTTTTACGTAGGAAGACTACATATTACAAAAACAAGTGGTAGTACTCATCCAAACAAATTCTAGTAGCTTGAGCCATTTTTTCTTTATTTTTTATTTTAGGCATTTTAGATTGAACACCTTGAAACTTTGCAAGTGGACTAGCCTCAACTATATTTGATATGTCTCCTTTTTCTTCAGAAAACTCTTCATCCGTTCCATAGAACTTACAGAGCTTTAAATTTGCGGAATTTTCGCTTTATTTTTCCAAATTAGCTGTAATTTTTAGCGTGTAACAAGTCATTCACACTAATTTTTTTTTTTTTAACATATAACATTTTTTGGCGCTTTCCGATGGTTTTACATCAAGAAAAGGGTTGCAAAGATAAGGACGGTTAATTTGGGAATTAAAATCGCTGTAACTTCGAACTAAGGAGGAGTATAGTTGCTGCCATATATTTTGTGGAAAGGGCGAAAAGTTTTCTTTTGGACGATATAATCAAAGATAGTTGTAATGGTAGTTAGAAGGTGTGATAAAGCGATCACAAAAATCATATTACCCTATATTCTTGAAATAGTTTTTCGTTTGTCTGAATAAATTTTTTCTATATTGCCACTTAAAACTGAAACACCGTGTATATATTTTTATCTTACTAATTTTTTAAAATTCTAATAAACATAACTGACTAACAGAAATTAAATTGTTCTATATTTTTTTAAAAACAGGGATATAAATCGCCTCCATCTAGCTACATAAGCAATGCAAAAAATATTTTGTCAGCTTTTATGCTCTTTGTTCTGCTTCCACTTCAAAAGAGCAATCAATTACCAATTTAAAATTTCAACGGTAATAACATATATTAACATATATAATTATGCAGTAGCTTGAATATTAAATCATCATTCAGATTATATTTGGAGAAAGTGCAACTGAAAAAGGACTATTACCCCGGATAATAGAACTAGCAAAGCAAAACAGGTTATTGAAAGTAGCTTGCAGTTAATATTGGATATTGTTAGTAAATGCACTCTATTCTTCATTTTACCATACCTCTTCTGCCAAAAATCGGTCTACGAAAAAGGTCTGGCAAATGCATTAAATTAAGTTGCGAAAAAGATTTTATTTTATATATTATATTTAAAGTTAAATATTTTTTTACATAGGACGTCAACTTAGTGAGAGAAAGATTGGGAAAAAGGAAGAGAAGAATCGTTCTACGCTTAAAATAAGCACCCAGTGAACAATCAAGTAACAAATGAGCAAACATTGTCAAATCATGGTATACCATAAAAAAAATCGCATACACAATCATTGAAATTCACCTCCAGAAGTTTGAAAAAATTAATTTTCTTAAGTCCTTTCACCGCAGAAAGTTTGCAACTATAATCCCTCCTTAAATTGAAAAAAAAAAATCCAGAAAATTTTTTTAATAAACCCTTTTAAGAATCAAACTAAAGTTGTCGCATCACATCATGTTATAGTTCAGAATAATACCCAAATTAGTAGCCCGTCTAGTAACTTGGATAAAAATAAAAAAAAGACATTCAAAATGACCGGATGTAGATCGATTACATTCAAAGCGCTGTTATAGAAAGCAATTTACTGTGATTTTGATGGATTAAGCGAAATAATAACGGAATAACATTAATAAAGAAACTATTTAAAAAACCATGGACCAAATACAGAATCCTGCGGAACACCCTCTATTAATAACGGAAGTTCACTAATAAAGAAACTATTTAAATAAAAATGGAGCAAATACAGGGTCCTGCGGAATACCTGCTATTAATAACGAAAGGTCATCAATAAATAAACTATTTAAATAACAATGGACCAAATACAGAACCCTGCGGAACACCACAGAGCAAAGCAAACCATCATTGATGTTATGGGCTCCTGCAGATCATGTAGTTTATATAATGGAAACGCAATTAGGTGAAACCCTGACTACTCCCTTAAAAAGTTACCTAATTTTTCAGCATTCTAATAAAGATTTAAACAAGTCTTCTAGGTCTGAATATTTTTATAAATATTTCGGTAGGTATTAATAATTCGCAGAATTTGACATTATCATTTTCTTAAGTTTATTTATATCCACGTTGGAAGTGATTGCAGTAAAACATAGAAGTGACGGTGTAATGGTTGGAGATTGTTTTTCCAACCAGACAACGCTCCCTGCCATCATTTTCATTTTGTACAACGAATTGACTTGCAAGGTAGGAAATCCGAACTTTGAGCAGGTCAGCTGTCAAAATTAAGGACGTAAGGGAGAAACTTAATTGCAATTAATATAAACTTTGTTGTGAAAAATTCTTATTGCTTGTAGGTCACATTCAACTTTCAATTACCACCATACGTTCTGTAATTAGTTTATGAATTTCTCAGCAATAAAATTCTCGCGGCTGAATGAGACAGTTTCCATGGGGAAATTAGCTTTATAAGAACAATAAAATATTCAGACAGCTGCTGTAGAAAAAAAAAATTCAATACTCATGTCAACTGGTATTTAGTAAAATTGTTTATCCATCTGTACAATGGCTGTCAATGTAGGAACTTGTGAGGAGACATTGACTCATTGCGTTTATGAGTTTCTATTAGGTCAGGTAGTCTTATCTTGAAACACTCTATCTTGCTCTCCAGGTTTTCTGTTATTGTTGTAATTTATATCCTTTTTCACTCCACCTAATTCTTGATGGGATAAAATTCTCATTCTAATGGGAAGTAGTGAACTGAATGCAGGTTTCTTGATACTTTAAGAAAGAATGTGGAATTCACGATCCTTTTTTTTTTTTGTTTTTTTTTTTTTTTGCCCACAGAGTGTCCCTGTAAATCGCACCAACAGTACTGACACATATACTACATATAATATGCGAAGAGAATAGAGATTGGGATTGGAGATGGGAAGTTCGGTATATACATATAAGAATCCCAGGTAAAATTCTGAACAGGAAGAAATAAACCTGCAGCTATTCCATAGCTTTACGAAAGGGGACGCGAACCATTTTTCATTTTGGTAAATTGAATGTATCTTTTTTGCAGACTATCTTGGTGCGAAGATAAAGGAGATCCTCTTATTTGATGATTCGTCTTTTCCGTTTCTTTTTCCCATTTTTTTTTTTTTGCTTCCTTCATTCCGTTGCTCTTACTGTTATTTTATTTTTCTCTGAAGCTGGGAAGAAGTTTCCACAGTTCTTTTTTTCTACTTAGAACTTTTTAAATATTGTTGTTTTTTCTTGTTGTTATTGTTGTCTGGTTTAAAGATTACGTGATAGGGAGATGACTTCTATGTTTTAAGTCTTTGATACCTATCAGGTAGGAGGAGGATATATTATATGAAGTCTTCTATTTTGACCTTTTTCCATTTTCGATTTTCTTTACTTTTAATCTAGATGCGATAAGATTTTGCATTTCTGTAATCTATTAAAAAAAAAAAAAAAAACAGCAAAAGAACGAACAAAAATTTCTCTACGGTTTATGGGTACCAGAAGTGTCCACAATATTTGAAAGTTAGGACAAAAAAAAATTATATATCAGAAGAATTTCGATTAATCTGATGGAATAGGTGTAATCAATCTTGCTGGAAACGAATGCGTGTTTCGGTAACGATAAAGACTTTTCTTTAGGAAGTTTCGTTAGCAGACATCCTTTCTTGAAAAGTTTTGTGTAAACAACTTAATAGATATATTATGTAGGTATGTACATATTTATGTAAGTAGGTAAACTGGGGTGGGTACGTATCGAAACTTTACTGAAATAGATGGATAACGTTAGCTGAGAAAGAAAGAAATATAAATAAGTTTGGACTTTTGGGGAAACTTGATGAAATTTATTAATGCGTTCAGTTCCTGGTGGTATGGTAGAAAGGTACTAATGAAAAATGATGTGAGCTAAATTGAAATTTAGAAAAATGAATACTTCTGTTTGTCATACTTTGAATTTCAATTTTGATCACGAATTTTATGATATATACTTAAGTTTGTGTTGACGCATTTTTGCCAGAAGCCGTACATATATTTCCGAACACTTGACCAACCACTTTGTCGATCTAGCAAAATTAATTTCAACAATTCCCGTCTAGGAACACTTTCCTCAACTTAGAAAGGTGCAGCTAGGTGCGCTTTTGCTATTTTAAAAATAAAAAGAAAAAAAAATATTTTATTAGTCTAACTTCCGCGCTCGAATAGAAAAAAGACTTTCAAAAAAAAAAAAAAAAAAAAAAAAAGGAAAACAAATTAATCAAAATAAAAAAGGAACTAGGACGAAGCTTTTTTTAAATTGCTTTTTTGCTCGAAACAAGATAGGTCTCTAGCCCAGGAAAACCGTCATAGGGTTGCCTGAGTAGAGAACCCTGAGAACTGAAACAACAAGATATAAAAATATTAACGTTATTCCAGATAATTTGTCATCGGGACAGCCTGTTCACAGATTCCTGAGAACTAAAAAATTGACAAATAGCTGAAGATTACCACCACAATTCCAGAGCTACGACTGATCAGGATTTTTGGACAAGCTGTCAAAGGGACAGTCCACCGGAAATCCAAAGTTCTAATCTAGCTGTGCGTTTAGCCGCACGCAGAAAGTCACATAATGTCAGATTTTTACGCACCATGTCGTTCAGGCGACCGAAACGTTGTCATTTCCCAAGCACATCAAAACAGACCAGGGGGTGATTCTGATCACTTTGTCGTAGTTTATTTACCTATTTTGGCATTTAATCTCAAATTTGTCATACTTTTATCTTCACCATATTCATTTTGATTTATCCTTTTCATCAACCACAAAATAAACGAAAATAAATTTGTAATGAATTAATGTCAGAATACCCGCCCAAAAGTTCGACAAATTAATCAACTGCTTCCGAGGTTGTGACGAAAATTTTATACTGTTGTAAATGGATATTCTACACCTAATTAGAACATTACAAGTACTTAAATTCGAAATAATATTTTGAAATTGTCATGTGAATTGTCATTTTCAGTTCATTCTACATAATGCAAGACTTGCTGAACTGAAGAAAAACACGAAATAATCAGTAGAAAATTTCATTTAATTTAGGCATATATTTGGACATTAAAGTACGACAAAAGATCAGAATCACCCCGCAAAGTGTTCAGCTGCTAAAAATGTGCACAACCGGTACGCACATTATTACGCTATGGTCTGTTAGCGTAGTATCTCGTTGCGTCTAGTAGCTTTGAAGTTTAACATGGTTTTATCCTTGTGTATAAAATATATAATGATTGTGAAAATGCTACCTTGTTATAATGTCAGATGGCTCCACTTGTACCCAGATTTCAAGGGACAAGCACTAAGAGCATATAGAATATAAAATTTACAATTTACAATTATTTATTTAAAAATCAGTACAATAAGACATAAGTCTTTACTTGAGTACATTAAACAAGACAAGCTATAATTCAATAATAGGAGAGTTAGGCACTAGAGAGATTCAATATAAAAAAACATAAAATTATTATAAGGAAGGAAAAATAAAAAATTACAATGAAATAAGAAAAATCATAAGAAAAAAAAGACAATCAGAGATTATTAAAAAGAAAGTTCAAAGTTAATCAAGTAAATCAAAAACTAAAGCTGAACAAAGAAAAAAAAAGAAAAATATCCCAAGTCCGTGAGTGTGCAGAATCATTAAGGTGGACGCAGAAAATCACTGATCAAACGCCTAAAAGATGCTACCGATCTTGTACGCTGAATCTCAGGTGGAAGTGTATTCCAAACGCGAGTTATGTGGCAGAGTAAGAACCATCACGTACTAAGTGTTTAAAGCGAGGTAAAACTAGATTCAAATGTGTTTCACTATGCATAAAATTAATAAAACAGAACAGGTATGGAGGTAGGCCACTGTACAGACTTTATGGAGTGATAGTAATGCTTTACGGAGTAAGTAAGTGTCCAGAGAGCAATCAATGATTTTATTCCTAAATTGCGTAATGTGGTCAAATAGCCGCAAACCAAATGCATCTAGTCTAGGGAATATCAAAGATCCGAATGAAAAATGTGGTAATAACAAAGACTTCACCAGATTTATGCGTGTAGTAGTTGAGAGAATATTGGCATACAATCACAGCCGTCTAAAGGCTCCGTACACTTTGCTAATTATCGCTTTTACATGGTCACAACAAGTCATTCTAGAATTCAAGAATAAGCCTAAATTTTTACCCGACAAACAAAGGAAATTTGAGAGCCTTCCAGAAGAATATGGGGTAGGTGTGAGGGGTCGATAGTGTGTCTGTACAAGGGTAAGGCCACCGATTTAGTGGGGTTCAATGAGTGGCCATTGACGACAGACCACTCATAAATTCGTTCCAAATCCTCATTCACCTTGCTAACACAATCTTCAACCAAGCCAATGGGACGACTAAGATATAGTTGGACATCATTAGCACAAATATGAACTTTGCTGTGTAAAACAGTAGTTAGTAAATCGTTGATGAACAACTAAACATGAGAGGACCCAAAATAGATCCCTGAGGAACGCCACATGTCATACTAACTTTCGAGGAGACGTGATTAGCGACCTTGACCCGCTGGCAACGGTTAGTTAAGAAGCTATCAATAAGTTTGACAGCAGGGGAACTAAAATCAAAAAGTACAAGAAGCTTGGAATGGTCCACAGTGTCGAATGCTTTGGAGAAATCTAAAAGAACTAAGAACACGAGATGATCATTGTCAAAGGCTATTATCAGTCGTTATTTTCAATGTCTCACAGCTATGACCAGCGCGGAAGCCAGACTGCCATTGACTGAGAAGGTTATGTTGGAATAGATACTGTTGTATTTGTTTAGACATGAGATTTTCCAGTACCTTAGCAAGGAAGCATAATATGCTGATTGGTCTAAAGTCACCTGGCTCCCTTGCAGAGGAGTTTTGAGCAATGGAAACCACTACAGCTTCCTTCCAAAGTGAGGGAAATTCCCTGTAAGTTAAATAGGCATTAAAAATGTGTAGTGAAGGTGTAATTATAAAGGGTAACAGCAGCTTAACAAAGCGGGGTGGTAAGTTACCCGGACCTATTGCCTCTGAACGAATAGAGTTAATGGTGTCAATTGCTTCATTCACATTAATACAACGGAAGCTAAATCCAGAGTCAGAGGGGCGTGTCAAAGGGCGCACCATATCCGCGCACGAAGATATGATATTAACGTTACTACTATGCGATACAAAGTATTTATTAAGGTCATCAGGATTTAGCTCGCAGTCCAAATTTTTAATGCTGGTTACTCCAAGACTACGAAGTGTATGCCAGAGTTTCTTCGAAGGGATAGTAGTATCCAATTTGTCAGCATAGAACGCTCGCTTAGCATCTCGAACTTTCCGTTTGAATGCCAGTAAGCTGCTCTGTGTTTTATTCATTTTGTACCAGTGATGCAGGAAATCGCGCTCTATAATTAAATTTCTTATCGCGGAGGAAAACCATGGGCAATGATTTGTAGCAAGTCTTCTCGACTGAGGAGGAGCGTACTTGTCAAGCAGATACAGAATGTTTGCGTTGAGGACATTGACTTGCCGATCCAGCGGAGAAAGCGAGGAGGACTGACTGTTTCGACTCGATGAAGGAAAGGCCATAATTTTTTTTTTAATTTACTGGAAATTTCTTCCTTCGAATTTTTATGCATTGGTCGATGCCGCCATAAATACCTGGCTCCAATATAAAATCAACGGTATCGTCCTGTTATAGCGAAACTCTCAATACTTTCTTAGAAATATACTGGAATTTATATGCTTTACGTGGTGATGCCATACACGACGAACATGTTGTCTAACTTGGTATGCCACACATGAAAGCTTTTGCTCCAAACACTGTCAAATATGCTGTAATATTAAGATAGGAATACATATCAGGAGCTACTAGAAATATTATTTGTTATCATTTCTTCAATAGAGTTCACTCAAGAATAACGAATGCGTGACAAACATCGCCATATATGATTCAATATGTTATCAAACTCGCCCCGCCACTAAAAATCAAATTAATTTGATTATCGTCCAACCGCTTAATATATTGGATGTCTCACCGCAAACAGGCCTACACACAGTCAAATCTGCGTGACAAAATCGTTGTTCTACTCGAGTTGGCCAACATGCGTAACCGTGTGTGAGCCCCTTTAAAACGCAATGAAACTAGATTGGGAAAAGAATCGCTACGAGTTTCGAGGGAAGCTCTTCAGGAGGGCATGTAGAGCGATCTGTTTATGAGCGAGCGTGTATGGGTCCCTTTAGATGAGGCCAACAACGGCACACATGAAAGTATTGTATCTGAAAATAACTGCAGTCGGCCACCAGATTGAATAAAATTTCTACCGGAACAGTTTCTGTAAATTTCTAAGATGAAATGAATGCTTGTTGCTTATTTAGGCGTCTACGCTCATAAAAATTGCTAGTGGCCCAAGCACGTGTTGTTGTTGTTTTAAGGAGAAAAATTTCCAATAAATTTCTAAGAAAAAATTGTAGTCTTCCCTACATCAGGTTGAGACTTCGTTGATTTTATATTGAAGCGAGGCGAGCGCATCTACAATACAACAAGTAACTAAGTCAAACTTCGTTTCGAAATCACTATATATTTTAATACACAAGGGTTTTATCAAAGTTGGAACTTTCATAATTGACACTTCGAATTGAAGTGCACACCAACGGTTCAGTTGCTAGAACGGAGTGCGGTGTGTATTCCTACTTCTTCAAGTCATGCCGCACCTCCTCCGGTAGAACAATGACTAAAATGCAAAAAGCACATTTTCCAGAAATCTCATTTAAATTTTTCTAAAATTTTATAAGTAAGTTTTGTAATGTTATTAACATTATATAAAGTATTTTTTATGCAAAGTGAAATTTCGTAGTTTTAGCTATTTGGGTAAATACTTTTTTTCATTTACTTAATATAATATCCCCACCCCACCCTAAACTGTAAAAGGAAGGAGCAACCTTTAATTGCAGGCCAGCTTTCATAGGGATAGCCAGACTTAAATTGGACACCTTCTTGTGGTACAGCAGATCCTACAATTGTGCTTTACAGGTTTCCTGTGGTAACCAGACTGTAATAGAGATAGTCTGGATCCAAAAACAGACACGGCGAACTAAAACCAAATGCCGGATCGATGCCAGTACCGTGTATTCCACCGAATCAGTTCGAAGACGCCCTCAAATTACTTGAGTTTCTTAAGTACCGAAGACATCCCCAATTCACTTGAGTTGGTCAAGTACAAAATCGCTCTTCATAGAACAAAGAAGCGGCTCGCAGCAAATACTTAGCAACCGCTAAAGATTGAAGTTCTTTATTTATTTATCTATTGAATAAAAGTTCTTAAGTAGAAGAAAAGTTACGGATGTTGGAAACTGCATATTGAAAGATGGTGTTACACTCCCAGCAATTTTATGTTTTTTTTTTAAATGCAACTAATCTTATAGTGGGACAGGTATTAATTCTGTAGATATGGGAAATATTCTTTTTATTACCTACAGTTTTTATAAGACCCTTAGTTATACTCCAACCACATAATAATACCTTTATCCGAGTATCGCATGCTATTCAAAATTATTGAATTCTCTTCCCAACTCCAAAATTGAAATCATGTAAAAGTTTATGAATAGGGAAAAATCGAGAATAGTTCTCGATGCTGATCGGAAATATTTCTCCGAAATTCTAAAGTGGGGATTATTATGAATAAATGTTCATTATTTCAAAAATTCAACAAGATCCGTGCAATTTTGAAAATCCCTTCAATTCGATATAGAGAAACTAGCATAAACTTTAGTTTTTATGAAGCATCTTTTGTCTTTTCAATGGTCAACCAGAAAAGACTGTCATTTTCTTCAATTTCGTGCATTAATATAAATGGAAAAAAGTGGAAATATGGCAACGGTGTATAATAATTTATATTGTCTATCTGTTGAGTGTCCAAGATGTCGTATAAACGAAATTTGTAAAATTTTCAAACAGAAGTGCAGTAAACTGTTGATATTGTACTTCATAAGACATTGTTAAAAACACCTTTTTTTATCTCTGAATCTATGGCTCAAAAGGAAACACACTCATCGGCTATTATTTCCAGGTCAAGTATCAACCTGGTAAATCTGAATTTTTATTACTCAATTCTTTTCAAAATAGTAATATCTCAGCTAACAGAATTTTTGCAAGGTCATCTGTACAAGGTGTCCCAGACTAATATGACTGTATTTCCTTCAGTTCGCCAACCATTGTAAGTTTTTGGAGAAAATGCAAAGTATAAGCGGCGCTCTCAAATCAATCAGTTCTGGGGCTTTTGGGATTATCCTCAATATACAACCCATGCTGAGGCCGCATCTCAATTAGAGCTGGATTTATGCTGGTATAAGAATCCCACATCAGTCCATCTTTGCATTCATGCAGTCCATTGCACTGGACATAGACAGGAATAGCGATCCCCTCATGGAGACTATGCTGACAAGCAATTTTAAAATAAAAATTCCAGGTAAGGCAGAATGAGAATCATATTCCATGCTTCAGCTATCTTATGTACAGACGGCTCCAAATCAGAAGAAAACACCTGAGCAGGTGCTTTTTTACGATGAGCCTCGGGTGGAACTTCCCATACACTTTGATAGCTATGCCACGGTTTTCCAGGCGGAAGTCAAGGCCATCCTTGTAGTAGGAAGGCATCTTTTTAACTCAGAGACTGCGGATTGAAACCTGCTTGGACAACCAGGCAGCTGTCAAGGACTTGTCAATACCCTTCACACACTCCACATTTGTATTGGAATGTAAGACCACCCTGAACACTCTTTCCTGGAACGACAGGGTACTGGTAATTTCGGTGCCAAGTCACAGATTCATTAACGGAAACGACAAGGCAGACGAACTTGCTCGTCTTGGTGCAACCTTACAGATATCCTCCTCCACAATTAGGATCGTACCAAAACAACTTGCCTCTACTAACTCGGCCTGTGCCGACTCTGCCCACATAGTCGTAATTGGTAGAACTACAAAGGAGCTGCGGGGCATACCCAATCTAATGGAAACGAAAACTGGGATTAAGCAAGCCAATCCTGAGAATCAAGATGTCAGATCACACTGGGCACTCTCGTCTCAGGGGTCCCCTGCAAAGAATGCGCCGTGCGTTCAATTACTGAAGGAACGAATTATCTGTGATCTGAATATGTTCGAAGATAATAACTTCTTAACAGTCACAGATACAACATAAGTGTAATAGGTTAAATTAAAGAGGAGTCCTTGGGCTTTCGAAATTTTGTAACAAAAATGTATGTTGGTGGGAAATGGGAGTAGCTTTAAAAAATTAACGAAAATAATAGAAAAAAAATTAAATCCGAAACTTCGATTTCAAGCGGGGAGGAGTGAGGGATGATTTAACATTCATTGAAAAATTCACAAGGTTTTGGGGACAATGCCGTCTTAACATAGATCGTATACCCGGAACCCTCTAAAACATAGGGTGTTTAATAAAAAAAAAAACACATTTTACTAATCACCCCCTATTCATATAATTTTTTACTTGTCTGGATGAGAGGAATCATTTGGAAAAATAACGTTATAGTAGTCTGAGACACCCTGTATATGCCAAATTTTTTTTATATAATTAATAATATAAAATATTTAATTTCTTAGTCAATGCTTATATTTTGATCATATATTGGTTGACGAATGTCTGAATCAGAAGAAGACGTACATGGTTCACAAGGGGAGCCAAGTAAATAAAAATTTTCATATAAAGGAATAAAGTGAAATCGGTTAAAAAAACATGTGAGCAGGACTTTTTTTTCTAATAGTAAAAGTTTGTTAGTGGAGGCGGAAACTACACTGGTCCAGATTGTCGTTTTATCATAAAACTTATATGGTTGGGGAGGGTCGAAAAATCAAACACATACATTCAATACTTCATGTGACAAATATGACAGAATTCACTTGGATTTATGTCTGTGGACTTAAATAATTTAAAATGTCCCATTCTTAGACGAATGAAATGTTGCCTCAATTTCTTTGTGATTGTGCGGTATTTTCTGCTAATAAATCTGGTTCACAACAACTAAATGAACTGTATGAAGTAAGCAAGGAGATTTAGGAACGAATTCAACATTTTATCACAGCATTTGACTGGGATTTATGAGCCACGTAATAGTGACCAATGTTTTAGTGCCCATACGGTGCTCAACTATCAAGCTAAGGAGGAGTAGATGCTCAACAGAAAAAGAAAGAAAGAAAGGTTGCATAAAATGCATCATTTGCAAAACGTAGTTTGAAAAGTTTTACTCTTCACAATGTTTTTAGCTTTCATTATTATTTCAGTATTTTTTTTAGATTTAATTATGGATCATACATTGACGGAAAAAACTTCTGAATGCCATAACAGATAACTGCGATTTTTTTTTTTTTTTTGTAATAATTGTGGACAGTCAACGTTTTACCAAACAGGAAATGCATATTAAGTGGTACAAAAGGATGATGGTAAATTTTCATAAAAAATTTACAATTTTTCATTTTCGAGCTCAAAACTACTAATTTGTTATCATGGCAGACTCTAAAAGTAACGACGTAATTTTACTTTACAGATTTCCTGCTATAATGATTTTAAATTTACATTCTTCTTTAATTTGAGTCTGGTCTTAAAATAAAGTAATATTTGTAGCAATATTACAATATAAATGAGTAATTTTGCACTCAAAATGTAAAATTTTTAACTAGATGTTGTAAAAATGCTTAAAGAAAATGTAAAAGTTTTTGAGAATGATGGTAAAAATTGAGCTATTTTACAATCTTAGCAGAGTAGTTTTAGACAGATAAATATCAACATAACAGTACACAGTTACAAGAAAGAGTGTGTAATAAGTGGAATAGTAAATGCTCTCAGAAAAATTCAATTTTGTGATAAATACGATCACATTTTGAGTTAAAAGACCGTAATTTCCTACCAGAATGGTCCAGAATCTTCCCATAACTTAGATTCTTGATCTGTGGTCATGATATAGCTCATTTAAAGGAAGTGGTTTTTGTTTGTGAAACACATGAAGGGATAAGGAACTGATCTAGACAATTTACATTGTTCTGTATATTGTTTTATTGCTTTATGTTTTTTTTGTCAAACTTTAGACCATAGTTGTATTGCGGAGTACGCAACTATGATCAGTCGCATATTTTCCTTAAGAGTTGAGTCTGGACTTAAATTGGTGGACTGATATGAAACTATATTTTAGAGCATCAAAAATCTTAAAAAAAAAAATACAATTATTCTAAATTCTTAAATCAATAACCTTTTCAGATTAAAAATAAAAAAACTGTATTTTTGTTTTCCCCATACCGCATCAAGTTCAGGTACGTTGAGGATTAAAGATACAATCTTCTTTTTCTGGCCATTTCCATAGTGTGCCAGATCTTGCCATACATCTCGTGTATGCCCCATTATTGCCTACTGATACTACTTGCCCGTGCAGGCCAGTAGCTAGAACCAAATTAAAGGTAGGGCATCAGAAATATGAAGTAGGGTGAAAATAAAGGGTGCATTTGGGATACAGGTGAAGAGAACCCTAGAACCCTTATTTTATTACATTTTCTATAGATGAACTAAAACAGGTACCTACAATAACAAGAAATAAATGAACGAAACAAGAAAAACAACATGGTAAAATTATTCAATATAGTTGCAGTCTTCAATTTACCATGTTCCGGAATTTTGGTACCACTTCGTGAATATCTATTTTTCCTGTTCTTTTCCGTTTAAATGCAAGAAACACCAAACTAAACTTGCCATCATCTCGTGAGCCATTGACATTCATTCAGGCTGATTGACAACAATTGGTCTCGAAAAGGTAGATTCGCACGAAGCAGTATTACATCCGGTTGTTGAGACTAATGGAAATAGTTCTTACGTATCTCTGAAGAATTCCCTTTGTCGGTATAGAACTTCAAATATTTCTTTCGCTCTGATCTCCTCGACTATTCAAATCATTTAAGTAAACTTTCACAATAGTAGCCTCTTCTTTGGAAGGAATTTTAATACTTGAAAAATAAGTGCAATTACAGATTTGTTTTTTTCTCATTAATTTCCTCACAGCAATTATATATTTAAATGTTGAACAGGCTTAAACTTTGTCCAACTCATCAAGAAATAAAATTAAATCTAGTAGATTCTCATTGTCTGCAAATTTTCTTTTCATCTCAGCTGTTATTGTGTCTACAGCTTTATAATATTCTGCTTTAAATGGCGGAGTTTAATCTATGCCTGCAGTTTTTTTATGAGAACTATTTTGAGATTCTTTTCTATAACATTATATTCTCAGCTTCTTCCAGAATTGTCTGATACATCTCTTCTGACATCAATTTCTTCTTGGACACATTTTATTCCTTCAATCCCGTACTTCGACCCTGTAAAGCCGCATCAGCCGGTTGTAGAAAGCATAACATCTTATTTTGCTACTATCTTTACCAATCGAACTTCCATGTTTAACATAACGCCTTGGATGTTAACACTTTTTGCAATATCATCGCCATTGAATTTACCATTTTTCATTTTATTTGGAGTCTTCAAAATCAGAGAATAGTTTTCATATACGACTCTTGTATGACCGCCAAATGTCCTGACCAAAGCTTTTTAAGCAGTCGACAAATCGTCTAATATTCTTTCAAGACAGTAATAGGTGGGGGAAGTAAGCAGCACAAACATGGCCGAATAGCGGCTGACTGGTCAGGCCAGTGTTGCCGATCACACAGGCTCGCCGCGATGATTTTTATGACTTGACGTCGCCACAGAATACAGAATAAGATAAAACTCGTTTTACTGTAGGGTATTGCCCCCCTGCTTGCCCGGGCCAGTATGAAGCTTCGTACATGACCACTACGATATAATCTTTTGTAGGCAGATAAGAATTAGCTCATTGTTGATCGTATGCATAAAGCGTTGACGTAGAGAGCTGAAATTTTGTACACAGTGCTTTCATACAAGCAGTCAATAAAATTTTATGAGCTGGCAACAATATCATCTGCTCCAATGTCTTTGACATCTTCTTCAGCTTCTGAAAGTATTAGTGAAGACTCAGAAGCCAATATTACTTTCATGCTCTTCATGAGAGTTGTCGGGGTTTTTCGCTTTTCCCTTTTTGTTTTAGTTTTGCTTCCTGCTGTTTTTGATGTCAGTTTTTCTATTTCTGAAATATGTTTACTTGGTGCGAAATCAAGTTTTCTCTTCCGCCGTTTAGTGGTTTCTCCCAATCCTATAACTCTTTTCCTTGGCTCTTCCATGTATAGTATGAAAGTGTCCAAAACGAGACTCGTATCTGAATTTGTAGATTTAGGATTAAAATAGGACAGCAGGCGTTCCAATACTTTAGAACTGCAAAGTGGATATAGATACCCGCCTTTTTAAAGCCAGCTATTAATTTAGCTCCTGAATTAAAAACAACTTTATTCCAGAGCTTATCAACAACGACAGGAATACATTTTTTGGGATTGTTGGCATCCTTCGGCCATCAGATGTCGCTTTCAATTCATCAAGTATTTCGCACTAAAGGGCTTTGAACGGCCTGAAATAGGCCAAATCCAAATGCTGCGTTAAATGCGTTGAATTTGGAGGCAGAGCGATGCACGCGATATTACATTCTTCGCAAGCTTTTAGGACCCTTAAATTAACGTGTGAGTTCAAATTATCGCCGAATAGAATTTTCTTCCCATTTTTATTTTTCAAGACTAGTAACATGGTAGAAACAAACTAATCCTCAAAGCTGCAGCTATCGAACCAGCCAGATTTGAATCGGTTATATCGAGCATTTGAATGCCATCATCTGTCCAAGAGACCCACATTTTATCATATAGTGGTAAACTTCTTCGGCTGTATTTACGCAAACCGTGATACTAACAGCCGCTTTGGTTCAATTTTTTTATACATTCGGGGTGCTTGCAGCCACGTTTACTTAATATTCTTTTTCTTCCAGAGTCGTCAACTAAATTGGTCTCATCATAGTTGTAAATTAAGTTGGGTGGCACATCCATAATTTCAGTCTCCAAATGTAAAAAGAAAAAAAAAAACGAGTTGATTATATCTTCATTTAGGGCAGCCCTAGCCCGTTTGATGTTGCTGCTCTTTTCTATGACGTTCTGAAAAGCCCTCTGTCATAGTTGTTATTAAATTCTTTTACTTTTCGGTTGTCCAAATACATTTTGTAGATACATACATATTGGCGACCAGGTAGGTTTATGTTGTCTTCACGATTCGATTTTAGTCTCCGTATTATAGAGCTATGAGGGATCTTATATATTTCCAAAGCTACACGCTGGGTCAAAACTATGGTGGCTATATCTTGTAGACATCGCTCCATTACTGCATCGCTATATTTTTATAGGTTCTTCCCCTTAAGTTTAGTAGAAGAATTTTATTTGGCGGCGCCATTATACCATAGAAAAAGACATTTTTGCGTGTAAATACAAAAATGGAATATGGAAATATAGCTATGGTCCGCGCAAATTCCTGCACCATAGTTGGAGTGCAAGTATAATTTCTGGCAAATTTGGTAATAAATAGTAAAATACTAAAATATGTGTGCACAGAAAATATTAAATAATGAGAGAACAATAATACCTGTCGAATAGACTACCAGCTAAATAAAAATTCTGGGTCTGACTACGTCCTGGCGAGGAAGTTTGACACTGACACGCGAATACAAACGCGTCAGAAATTTAGTAACTAGTAAAATAAGAGCTACAAAGCGTAATTATTATGGTACTGAGCTTGATCCTCAACTCGCAGCTACCAAATTTTGGTTCAATCTACAACCAATGGTTGTTCATGGTGCACGATCTCCGGGCTGTGATTTTGACCCTAACG
This sequence comes from Dioctria rufipes, assembly GCA_963924295.1. Classification (NCBI taxonomy): domain Eukaryota; kingdom Metazoa; phylum Arthropoda; class Insecta; order Diptera; family Asilidae; genus Dioctria; species Dioctria rufipes. The sequence continues at coordinate 51,528,168 of OZ002742.1, forward strand.
ACCTAAACGAATATTTTGTATCTTTCATAACATTAATATCACCACTGTCATCAGATATTGAGAATGAAACTCCTATACTGGTCTGCGGTCCGGATAACATACCGGAATATTTCCTAATAATACTCTTGCCCGTATTACGAACTGTTGTCAACAATATTTTTAATGCAGCTTTAATATCCTCTAAATTTCCAACAAATTGGAAAAGTGCTACTGTAAAAGCCATTGCAAAAAAGAATTCCCCTAATTGTAAGTCTGATTTTCGGCCTAACAGCATGTTGTTCTTCTTAGGGAAAGGTCTGGAGAAACTCTTGTCTGATCGAATGCTTGACTATATTTAGGGTAATGCCTTATTATCAACGTGGCAGTCTGAATTTCGATGCACGGACAGTTGCCAAATGCCTTTCTTAAAGGTTACCACGGATATTCGGGAAGGGCTTGATAGTGATAACTTGGGTATCCTTGTCTTATTAGACTTCCTAAAAGCTTTTGATAGCATTAATTGGCCGTGCAATTTAGATTTTCCTCTCTCGCTCTATTCGTCGTGAATTTTGTTTGTTAGATCGAACGCAGCAAGTGAAAAATAACAACCTTCTCTCTGACCCCTTATATCTGTCTCGTGGTGTACCATAAGGCTCTATCCTTGGACTTTTTCTATTTATTCTCTACACTAATGACTTACCAGATTTGATACACAACGCCAACATACATATGTATACAGACGATATTCAAATATTTCTGTGCTGTCCTGCTGGTCTATCCGAGGATTGTATCTGTATCTGATCTGGAGCGCATCCATGAATGGTCTTTGGTAAATGATCTAGTCTTAAATGCAAACAAATCAAATTATATCATACTCCACAGGCGAGGTTTGGATCCATTAAATGTTCCCCCACTGGCTCACTTGGATCGAGTTAGAAATCTTGGGATCATGCTCAACTCTTGCCTAACCTGTTGCGATTATATTAATAGCATCCTGGGTAAGGTTTATGGTACACTTCATAAATTTTGGTACGCAACGGATTTTCTTTCAATAGCTACCAAACTCAAAATCTTCAAAGCTTTAGTTGTTCCATTTTTTAATCTATGGAAATTTAGTCTTATCTAGCCTGGATTCTGGATGCTTGCGGAAGTTGGAGGTGGCATGTAACAACTGTATAATATTCGTGTTTGGACTTCGGCGATTTGACCATATATCCCAATACAGAAATTCAATATTTGGCTGCCCCCTTAAAACTTACCTTCTGTACCAATCACTAACCTTTTAACATCGTCTTATATACATTAAAAATCCCTCATACCTGGGCAGCAGTATAAGCTCTTTGCGTATTTATAGACATATCCATATTCTAAGCCCTCGTTACCGTACAGTCATTGGCCAACATTCCTACTTTATTCACATATCTATCTGGTAACTGGAATTCTGTCTATTGCCGCATTTAAGAGTGTCCTTTACCGATATTTAACTGATAGCAGCTAGCTACACGCATCTAATAAACACACTATTTAAATGAAGTAATAAATTCAATAGATTATAAGAACTACTTGCAGAGTTAGTAAATTATTTGTTATACTTCTTAGTAGGTTATTTTGTCATAATAATAATAATAACATATGTTGTACACGTTAAAAAGTTTAAGTAATCTTGATGTATAATACCTTTAATAAAAAAATGAATTGAATTAAATTAAATGATGAAACAAGTCATTCTCAAAGCCACTTTGATATCTAAAATCTAAATGGTTTTAAAAAGAGCACCAGTACTCCGAGTGTCGTTCGTATAAATTAACTTGAATTTAGTACCTCTATTTTTCACCATATTTTGGGAAATTACTGTACCTAATTTTTTCGTTGATATGAAAATTTCCATATTGCTTTGTTCATTTCATCCTGTGTTTCAGTATTAACAAATATATGAGAAAGTTGTAAAATTACACCATATTTATAGAAAATTTTATATTTGAGCGTGATTGGAGTATTTTCAACGCTTAATGATCAAAATTATGTTACAAAAGATTTAAGATTACACTTGACATATCGTTTGTAAACTAAATGGAGACAACATTTACACCTATCCTAAGTAAGATTTTACACTCACATTTTACAATATATCCTTGGAAATAATATATGGTGTACCAAGTGTAAAGAATTAAATTAAAATTGAACAATAGCCCGGTTAGCTTAGGAGTTATAGTACTACATTAAGCACGGAGAGTTGGGGTCTAGAAGAAAACTCTACATAAGAAAACTTTATTGTTATGGTGTTCCGGATTGCGTGTCATTTCAGAAAAACAGTATTCAAAAGCCTAATCGTACAATCAAACAAGGATTGCCTTCAAATCATAAATCTACTAGAATTAATAATATAAAAAACCTCAACGAATTGATCAATACTAAAAATTCAAATCTAGTCTAAAATAGATAGAAATAAATCTAAACCCAAAACCCATTTAGACATAAAATTGATATTCATACTAAGATAAATATGATTTAGTTATCTTGAAAAAATATACAAAATTTACTAAATATAATAAATCCATCAGTGAGTATCTTCTGTGCATGCGTGTTTTATGAAATTCTGTTATGTTGTGAACATACCGTGTCATTAGCATTAGTATTTCGTTTTCGTAAACGATTGCGTACCTTAGCAGCGCTCACTTCTCGTGTTGATATGCCCATCTTTTCGTGATGCCGCAACTGTACTGGATAAATTATTTGATAATAATGGCCACCTATCCGACGTACGAGTTCTTGATTTTGTCTATATTCCTTAAGTAATCTTTCTACCTCACCTGTAAATTTAAAAAGAAAAACAAAAATATTATTATTAATACATTTTATATAATTTGTTAAAAATATTTAGTAAAGATTTTTTTTTAATCATTTTTATTTGATTCTCTAGCAATAAATGAAAGAAATTTGATAATAAGAACTCTAAAAATTTTCATATTTTGTCAAATTTCGGGGCAACTCTAAATAATTTTCATTATTACATCGATATTAAAAAACCAGTAGACCACTGCTTGTAAAAGTTTAGTGTTTAAGTGAATACGGACAAAAAAAAAGAAAATCCACAATTCGACAAAATGGTATAAAAAATTCTCAGAATCAGTGCTCAGTATTTGGCCTACCAAACTATGTTAAACAAAATGGCGTCTTTGTCGAAAGTGTAACTTTGATAGCATATACATTGTTACTAGAGCTTGGAAGTCAATCTTAGAAAGCACATCGCATTATGATTGCTACCTTAGTGTGACTATATAGTAGTGTACCAAAAAAAAAGGGATTTAAGAAAGTTATTTGAACGATAGAAGTAGTCTACCAGCGTGAAAATACTATTTTTGGGAGACCACGTTAAATCTTACTAATACTCGAACTCCATACTAGGTTTAACACTTAAAATTCAGCAGCTACTACATGCTGTGGTGCCATATGGGCTCTTGATATTGGGCAATGTAAATTTTAAATTTTGAAATTTGAATCCAACGGAATTCAATCAACATCGAAACGGAATTTTGGATATTGGTTAAAGAATTTCCGATAAAGGATTGATTGCATATGGTACACAATATGAAACAGGTGAAAAAGCTAGAATTGCTCTAAGACCAATTCTTATGATACCCTAGATGAATGCCCGAATGAAATTTCGTATGGTCACCCATCTGTGTGAGTTTGATTTTTCATTTTTCTTAAAAAAAACTGTGTGCAAAATTTCAGCTCTCTACGTCGACGCGTTGTCAGGCACTGTCCAAATATATAGTAAAAAACGAAATTTTTGTATGGCAACCCTACGAAGGAGTTACCCGATTTGTCCCATTTTCGAATTTAAATTTACTTTTTTAAAAATCAAAAAAAGCCCGTGTGCAAAATTTCAGCTTCTTAAGTGAACGCGTGCTCAAGTTATCGTGAGGACGGACAGACTATAATGCAAAATTCGAAAAAAGAACTTTTAATATTATGCGTGGGCATTATTACAAGGTATTACAAACGGAATGACAAATTTAGTATACCCTTTAGATTTCATCTAGGGTATAAAAATAAAGAAATAAAATTGCAAGTATAAAGACGACACACAAACGTAATGTGGACATTGAAAGTCTCAGACAAAAACGTTTATAATTCTCAAATATAGTGCTGGGGGCGCTGGGCGTGTTTAAACAAAAAATAAAATAAAAGGAAAGAGAAAGCAGTACATGTACATGTAAATTGAAATCGTACAATTAAATACATGTTTTATATTCAAAACGTATAAATATTTTTTTTAACCATGTAGAAGGTGCCTTTAACAATGGCCTTCTACATAAGTTCACTGAAACCCTAACAAAACATAGAGTGGACCGGTTCCTAAAACACTAGATCGCACACATGTTGAACAATAGAACTTTGCCAAACTGGGCGGGTAAGCAGAGTCCAGAGAGGCACCCCTCAGGGCGACATTTTATCACCTTTGTTGTGGATGCTCATTATGGATGATGTTTAACACTCTAGGACTCACCCGGATGCGGTTCAAAGCAGTATGTTACGCCGACGAACTGATGGTCACCGGTAGCTATGAACCTGAACTCTGCGGACTGGTATAGAGCCCCATCCGAATGACCTGGACCACGATGGATTTTCGACTTTCCATTAATCCATTGAAAACAAATTTATGCCTCTTTACTAAGAAAAGGAACACTCACATATTGAATTTGCCTCTATCGGCTCCACATGTCTGGAACTGAAGGACAAGATAAAATATCTAGGTATCATATTATATAGAAAATTAAGATGGAAAACACACCTTGAGAACAGAGCGAATAAAGCTCTTCGAGGTTTTGCAATGTACTGCAGAACCTTAGGGAAAAAATGGCGACTTAAACCACGAACGATCCTTTGGATCTATACTAGCATTATCGGACCCATGCTAAACTACGGCTCTGTAATTGGTGGAAGGCAATGAAGCTTGACAGTAATCGTAACATATTGGAAAAAATTCAAAAATTGTGCCTCCTTAGTGTAAGTGGTGCTCTCAAATCAATCAGCTCGAGGGCTCTTGAGATCATCCTCAACATACACCCCGTGAATAAACACATTAAGAAGGTGGCGTCAATCACTGTGCTGAGGCTATATGTCAATCGTAGCAGGATTCACACTGGTACAAGAATTCCACATGAATCCATCTTTGAATTCGTGCAGTCCATCGTACCTCTCATAGACAGGAACAGCGATCACCTTCTCGAGGGTATTCTGAAGACCAACTTCGAATCGAAAATTCCATATAGGCAGACTGAGAATCACATTCCGTGCTTTAGCCATTAATAGAGCTTATCATGTATAGAGACGGCTCCACATCGGAAGAGAGCACTGGAGCAGGTGTTTTCTGCGAGGAGCCTCACATGGAAATTGCCATATACATTGAAAGCCATGTAAAGGGTTTTCAAGCGGAAGTCAAGGCCATCCTTGAAGTTGTATCTCACAAACTCAGATACTAAGAACAAGGAGATTGCAATCTGCTTTGACAACCAGGTAGCTATCAAAGCCTTGTCAAAACATTTTACAACCTCCAAACTTGTATTGATATGTAAAATCACCCTGAATTCCCTTTCTCGCAACAACAGGGTAGTCGTGCTTTGGATGCCAAGATCACAGCGGTATTAGCGGGAATGAAAAGAAGGACGAACTTGCACAGCTTAATACAACCTCGGAGGAAATTTCCTCCACAATTGGGATTGCACCAGAATATCTTTGCCTCCACTATCTCGGCTTGGGCCGAATGCCAACAGTCACTTCTGGTTGGATAACCCTTCAGGTAGAACCACAAAGGAGCTGTAGGTCTTACCCAACGAAAGTGAAACGAAAAGGCTAACCATTGATTGAAACCCTTAGGACAAAACTACCAGACATTGAATTGGACGCTTTTAGTGTACACAATGAAGAAGGAATGTGAAAGTACGTGCAGTATGTAGCCGAAATAGGTGGAGAATAGACATCCTAGGCACCTTATTCTCCACAAGGACTTAAAGGAACCAGAGGAAGATGGAGATATTTAGAGAGAACTAGAAAGATATAGAGAGAGAGGGAGATGGAGGGAGAGGGATAGAGCTATTAAGAGATAGATATATAAAGTGAGAGAGAGAGAGAGAGAGAGAGATTTTGTAAAAGAAATTAAATTTGTTTCTGTTAATTTATGATACCTTACAGATTTGTAATCTTATGTACAGAACAAAAACTGAAAATACACCAATTCGTTGTATTTTCAACTTTTTCTACAAAGCCATGAGTTCACCTAGTTCTGTCAATTAAAGAAAATAAATACTCAGAGGAAAACTGATAAAAGTGTAATACCTACGTAAAACTGTGGCGTAATGCTGATAAAATAACTATTTGAAATTGTTGAGAATAAAATGGTGCTGGCCTTCATCTGACCTGACCTTCAGAGCAAGTAATGTGAACACTTTATCCTAAACATAATAAAAAGAAATAAAACCGTTAACGAAACGGTGACGTATTTTCCATAATAATATGCCTATGTTCCTCTCACAACAGAAAATTACAAGGCAAGGCTAAATTTGATGTGATTTTTCACTTGTGGATAATTGCCGACAGAGTAGTGTGTATGTATGTATGTATATATGTATAATAGAATTTTAAAAGTCCTTGACATACTTACAAATAGTACCTACTCCTGTGGCTCATTTTCTCACAGTTGAAATTAAATTTTTATGCCACTTTGGAATGAAGTTTTTCCAGATTCGAGGTTTAGTCAGCACATATACACACACTAGTCCTTTCCTTTCCACTAATTATCCCACCCCCATTAAAAAATATGTCTACTATTTTTTTTTCTGACTTAAGACCAGTTTAGGATTTTTTGTGTGATAACAATCATTTACATTAATGTCATATGCGAATTATAAGTCCTTCGTCAAACACATCATAGGAAATATTAGAATACAAAAAAAGGGGGAAAAAAACAAAAACAAAAACATCAACAACGAAAATATGAAAAATATCGTCTAAAAATTCATAAAAAAAAAAAACCGAAATTCCCTTGAATATTCGCTGCCCAAAAATATTTCCCATCATATGTAACCTCACTTTAACACTACAATGTTAGGCATAAGGTACTGTGGAAAGCCTATAGCTGTTAGAAGCACATTGATTTCATACCAGAAATTCCAACCTACATGGAATTCCCCGGTAGTCGCTAATTAGTGTCTGAAAGGAAGCAATGTTAATTACCCTAAGTGTGTGGGTATGTGTGTGTGTGGGTGTGTGTGTTCATGTGGGTTTATAGCGTCATTGCTATATGTACGAGGGTAAACGCGTAGGTATTTAAGGTAGGTATAGATAGATATCTAATAACTTATGCCTAGACAAGTTCTGTAAACTTTACAAGTGCTGAACATTAAGTAAAGGCGTGACAGGAAATTATATTTTCGTACAACATCTTGGAAATTATTTTAACTTAAGTAAACGTGGGTTGAAGGTAATCAATGAAAAAAAAATAATAAGGAAAAATTGCGCTATCTAGAAAAGTTTTACTTTGACTTGAATATCCGAATACCCGGATACAAGTTCAGTCAAGAGAAAATTCTTTGTATCTAGGATAGAATCGATTCGATAGGGAATACACATTACGTAGATATCCCGCATAATCCAAAATTTTCTATCGGTTCATTAGACAACGTATACAGGGTGATTCATTTATAATATCAATTGCAAATATATCCCAAAAAATATGCATGCTATTCATAAAAGTTTATTATTCTGCCAGTTTTTTTTTCTTATGTAAACCTAAAAATAACATCGAACCCCTGACCACCTTAACGGATTTTTGGATTTTGAAATTAAAACTACCCATTTTTGCACTTTTGGATTTTCTCTTAAAAACTAATTTACTCTGATATCCAAAAAAATTTTTATTTTACTGTTAATTTCGAAATTTATGTGAATTTTTAGAATTTTTAGAAATTAATAGTGTCAAAATCACCAATAATATTTGTTAGAAACAAGTTTTCTAAGAAATTTTAAATATCGCGAAAATGCTTCTTGTTCTTTATCTATTGGATTACCCAATGACAAAACATTTTTGTGAAATTACTACGAAATTAAGTCAATAAAAAGATACAATGAAATAATTTTCACGAGGTATGTGGGTATCTATGAAAGCAAAAAGGTGCTGAGAGTTAAGTAAATTTTAAGTAAAAAAAAAAAATAAAAAGGAAATTTACCTCAATTTTAGGAAATTTTGCTTACTTATTTCCCTCCTTTTCCTCATTCCTATGAGGTAAATTAAAAAGGAATTATTATCTTATTTTTCTTTAATAAATAACTACAAAGTCAAGATTACTTTGAAGGTGCTTACTTTAAGGAATTATTAAGTAAAATTTCCTTCCTAATTTATGTACCTTAAAGGGGAGTGGCCTCTGAGATTAAATTCTTAAGTCTAGTTTACGTAATATTAACTAAAATAGGTCGATCGGCCCTCAACCTCCAATGTTACTTGGGCCCTGCTATGTTTGCCATTATATTTTCTGTTATTATTTCTCTTGGTAACAAAAAGTAGGTTAAAAACTATTACTTATCTGTTAGAGGGCCCCCATATCCCAAAGTAGGTACTATGAACCCCGACTTGGGTAAAGATAGTCCTGCTTAGAACAAAAATTTGTTATTTTTGAAAGGAGAATCCAAAAATGTGGGTTCTAAGTAGGCCAGGACATTTTCTAATTTCCAGGCATAATACAAAGATAACAAGGGAATTTTTTGTGTTTCTACGTCATGAGGTGACTAAAGTCATTTCCTGAGAATTTGTTTTGAATTTTTCGTATTTTATTGACTGAAATACGTTTTGAATATATTAAATTATTTATCAAAACATTAGATTCTTCGTTTAATTTATTCCGGGAATAATAATTATTTGCTAGAGGGAAAGCAAAAAAAAAATTCCAAATAGAAAACTTTTTTCACTGTGATAAAGACGATAGAAATACAGACGAACAAATTTCTGACAATTGTCGCCAAAGGAGGCATGCAACCAATTGTCAGATTTTCAGGCCATACCTTGTTAATCTTTGTATCATGATTTCTAGGTAAATGAAAAATTACAACCAAAATAAAAAAACTTTTATATAGACTTTTTATGGAATGCATAATTTGAAATGTATTTACAATTAACATTATAAATGCACCACCCTGCAAATAAAAATACTTGCATTTCCACACCATTCATATGTGTACATCTCATCACATGCTGTTTATCCATAATTACAGTATTAATTTCTCGCAATAGATAAACATTGTTTCATTGGTGTGTAGGCATAATAAAAACCATATTAAATCTAGAAATCCAGAATTTCCTGTAACTAACTACACTATTCTTGAAATAAACAGGATTTTTGCAAGTATCAGATTCAAAATAGCCTCCATAACCTTATATACGATTTCCCATATGTCAGATAACAATTCATTAATATTAGCTTAAAACCTTCACCTAAAACACTCCAAACTGACATGTCATCAGCTATTTTCCACAAAAAAAAAAAATTATTGAAGCAAGAAGAGTTAGGCAAAAGTACCTGCCTAACCTACCTTTAACCTACAATTCCGACTGAAATAAAGGACGCAATAAAATACCTGTGATTGCCTATATAAAATATCTTAAAGGTCAACCCTGTACCATTAATTTCAATTTAATTCAAATCATGTTTGTAAATTTGAGTTCTCTACTTAATTCGTGTTCTAAAAACAACAACAAGAAAGCAGCACTTTTCTCAACAAGGTGATTTAAAAAAAAAAAAAAAAAAAAACAAGAAATTTTTCAAAGAGTGATTCAAGTTTGATGGGAAAACTTTTCACGAAATCGATGGTCTATGCTCCGTCAAAAAAACATTAATCATCGCTTTGAAATATTATCATTTTCATAAATCAGTCATTCATCACAAATAGGTTCATTTCGTTCCACAATTCGAACAGCAAAAAAAAAATTAGTTTTACCATTAATATGAGGCTTTAGTCATGTAGGAAACCTCTCACTAAGGGTAAAAAAAACCCTAAAAAAAGTATAACACATTTCTCAGTTACATTTTGTGAGCATAGACTACTTATGAACGAGCATACATAATATGTACGTGTATATATACCTTCCTTCACCTACAGGATTGAATTCAGAATCCCTCTTTTTGGTTATTATATCCCTGAAGAAAAGTGGAAGAAAAAAAAACACATTTCTTTCTGCAAGAAAAAAAAACTAATGGTTAAGAGAACCTATTTCTGCTAAAACTGTTTACAGTTATTTCCGCAGCGTCCATATGAAAACCCTGGGAATTATGTTAATCCCTCAAATAGGAAAAAGGAAAATCAATTCATTTATGTACTTCGGTCGGCCTAAGGACTTCAAATAAAATCCCACAGTGAGAGTAAGAGAAATAATAAAAAGCTTAATGAAATGCCTAAAATCGTTTGCCATAAAATCCATCCAACAGAATTATGTTGGTTTCTTTTTGGTGTCGGGAGGGGGGTAGTGAGGGGGGGGGGTTAAATGTGCAGCGATTATATTAACGAGCATAGCAAATGATTATTATTATTATGAGGATATACAAATGCGAAAGATATGCCCTAATCTATTTCAAACAGTCCAGAATGTAAATAGGGGAGAGTGGTGGGAAGTTGATTGCTGGATAAATCTGTGCACACAGACAAAAAAAAGAAAACAAAAAAAAAAACTTTTTTTTTGTTTTCAATTTAAGAATAATAGCAGTTAATTTATCTATAATAGTTACACCGATTATGAGGAGGTTAATGTCTAGATCTTTGGTTATTTGTATTTGTTCTTGTATTTACCACTGTAAGGCTATAAAATATCATGAGATTAGGTGAGTAGTGAAAAAGCATAAAGAAGATCGCTATCGAAACTAGCTGAAAAGGGAAATTTCAGTTAGTCTCATGGAAATAACGTGAAGCAAATTGTGAAAAAGTAATTAAAAAGGCAGACTACTGCATTGTGGACAGCTGGTAAGTCATATGTGCCAAAGGGTCCTTTCTTCTCAAAACAGTGGTTATAGTCGCCAATATGATTATTACGCCCAAGTAGATTTCCTGTCTTCATCTTCATATCCAGCCTTGTTGAGAGTTTACAGGATCTTATTCCCGATAAAGTACTATGGTTATAGGGAAAAGGATATTTATGTAGGCGAGACCATCTAACTCACTGCTGTGATTATGGAAATTTTTATACTGCGACATTTCACCGTAAAACGGCCAGAGCTCCTAGGTTATCTTTCGAATCTGTGGTTACAGCCCCATTCCTTATGGATGAGTTTATAGTTTTCGTATAAAATACTTTGAGTAAGGCCAAACAAATGACAGAATAATTGCCACCAGAAATACTTTCTGGTGAAGGATTTCTCATTAGGTCATAAATGTAGCTACAAGTGGTTGCAGCTTTAGATTGATTTCAATGTCCAATCCAGTAAGGCTGTCCGTTTGTACTTTATGACCGTGCGGTACCTGGGATTTGCACTTATACATTTGGCATGAAATAATAATTCTAAACATGATCAATGCGTCAAGGGCTTTTAGAAGAGAACTTGTGAGGGACATGCCATGATAGCGCTATGGTCCATACGGATCATTTTAAAACCTAAATATAATGTTGAAAAATTTAACGGCAACCTAAACTAGCTCGATCATCTCTGGCGCTATATGGATAGGTTCAAAACTGGAGAGTTTGAAAAACTATTTTTAATTTGAGATATAACTCAAAAATTCAAAAATCTTAGAACTGGTAGTGAAGGATTTAGTAGAGTTGGTAAATGACAGCACTCGTAAACAAAAGTTGGGGAATGTATTTTCGCCATACTTTGAAAAGTACTTACTCACCAAAATTTCAGCCATTTTGGACGCACAGTTTTTGTTTGACAATCATTTGAATGAGTTGATGTGAGAGTTTTTGTGAAAATGAAAAAAAGTCGAGTATCGAGCCGTCATTATTAAATATTTGTTTTTGAAAGGCAACACGCCTACGCAAATCAAAGACGATTTGGACGCTGTGTACGGGGACTATGCACTATTATTTACCACTGTTAAATTTTGGGCAGCTGAATTTAAACATGGATGTACCAGCTTGGATGACGTTGAATGTTCGGGACATCCATAAACAGCAATCATTGACGATAACATCGGTGAAATTCACCAAATGCTGCAAAACAACCGTCGAATTAAAATTACAGGGATAGCAGACGCTATAAACATTTAGCGGTATGGTCTAGCATTCGCTGATAACTTCATGCAGACCAACGTGTTTGTGAAAAGTCTGGGACTTAATAAAGATAGCCCTTCGAGAAATTGTTTAGCAGCGGCGGCAGTGACGGATCGACTTACTATTGTCGCAGCAGATGAGATGCTTCGAAGTTGGTTTAAAGCTGGGTATCCTGGTAGTTAGCAATACGGATGTATTGGTTACCAAATAGTATCAGGTCTGCACGATATCGCCGTAACGGATGTAAGTTCGAACGCTTGAGTATGAGGCACAGTAAAATGTCGATAGTAAACTTCCAGTAACGCCTTTATTACTGCAATGAGGATTCACGCGGCAAGCGGCAACGAGGCCCAAGTCGGCTTGCTGGATCTAACTGCTAAATTGGAAAATAAAGTTAATTTCTTGGTACAAAAAGAAAAAAACATTAACATGTAAGGCCCATTCTTTATTTGGAAATCTTCGAAATGATTTCTTCTTTCTTACAATTCCTCGTATAAACTTGAATCTTTTATTATTTTTTAAAAGAGCATAAAAAACACGTCTGCTTGTATAGACGGCTGACAATTGAATTGATAATTTAATTGTTTATAATTTACATTATAAAAAGCAATGCCTACCCACAGAACCTCTTCCAATCCTCAAATTGACCCTCGATTGGAACGTGAAACACTAGAAATTAATTGGAAATTGCCTAAGGGTGCTGGAAAAGTGTAGGTCGCTCCTGCGTCGCGACAAACATTTCCAAAGAACGTGTTCGTCACATATTGCATCAGGATTTAGGTACGAAAAAGCTGTCAATGCGTTGACTACCGCGTTTGCTAACTTTGGACCAAAAACGCCATCTCACACCTGAGCGGTTGCCATGGCAAAAATCCACATATTACGCTTTGAACTGCTTCATCACCCAGCTTACTCACCAGATCTAACCCCAGGTGACCGTTTTTTGTTTCCTAAGCTATCACCTTGGTAAACAACCAGTGGGCAGAGAAAAACGCCGAGTATTATTGGATAGGTTGACGAGATCATAGCATTGCTGGGAGAAGTGTATAGACTTACAAGGAGACTACGTAGAAAAACATAAATTATTTTGAAGAAAAAATGTCTTGTACCTATCTTTGTTAGGTCGGAAACTTTTCAGACAACCTTCGTATACAGTTAATAAGTTAAATTTGGGCCTACTAATAAATCCGATCTAGTTGTTACTCAGTACCAAATTACGAAAGTATTTGGTAAAGCAGAATTATGCTAAAGTTATTATTTTTCACATTTCCATGTCATGTTTCCAAAATATTGGAACTTACCTAAACAATCCTGAGATATACTTTGATCATGATTTTTATCATCCCTAAAACAATTGAAAATCAATCATCTGGTACTGCTGATAATGTTGGTGAAAATGAAGCGATACATTCGACCTATTATATTTTATTATTATTATTGTAGAATAATTTTCCGTTTCCGACTAAAGAATTGGAAGAACGACTGTGAACCAAGATTTCAAGGCTTTCTATCTGTTTCTCATTGATCAGGATCCGATGCAATCGCGACTGAAAACCCGGCTTATATCACCGAAATCAGAATCTTCTACGCTACAAAAAAAAAAAGAAAAAGAAAAAAAATGTCTTTCTCTTGAAGATGTTTCGTCTAATTGAACAGATAAAAGGATTAAGATCTCTAGGAATAAAGGAAGAATAGCGGTATTGATTTCCTGCTTATGAAGGATCAAACGTTTATTAGATTTAAAGTGCCAACAGAGGTGAGCAGCCAAGAAGAAAGTAATTATTTCTTTATTGTCCAGAGCAATGTTCGACAACGCTAAAAAATATGAATGTTTCTACTGCAGGCTCAGGAAAGGTTCACATGTCACAAGGAAGAACATTTGGATCTCTTTAAGTGCAATAACTTTATAAAGTTGGAAGCACTATCTTCTTCCGGCACGTACTATGGGGTAATATTACGGACGAGTTTACCTGCTACTTTCGTACGGTTTTACTCTTTTAAGTCTGAACTTCTTTTGTTTTGGCTAAAATTTGGACTGAATTATTTTATTTATTTTTTGTTACCTTTTACTTCGAAACACTACCGAGAATGTGCTACTACCCCCCCCCCCCCCCCCCCCGCCTCACTCCACAATCAAATAAGATTCAAAATTGTTAGCTTTTATGGTATACGTCCGTTATAAGGTGGCTGAAGCAACTTTAACAATTGCAATTAAATTGAAAATCATTTATTCCTGGTAACAGTACATACAAGATTTATAATTTTTTTTAAGTAAAATATTGTACATTGGTTCTAGAGATAATTGAAGGAAAAAGAACTAAAATATAAAAAGAAATAATCTAAATCAATTTAGTAAGCTTCACGTGATATAATCGAGCAAACTCCAGAGCGAAGATTAAATTTATGTTATAAATTAAATAAAAAGGTTATTTGAAGTGGGTTCGAACTAGCATTTTAAATACACTGACAGTCCCTGCTGTTTGGATAGCTACGGATAAACTATTCCATAGGCGGATGATCTGAACAAGGTACAAATTTTCCATGACCAGCTTATGAAATTGTGGTATCACTAAATTTCTATTCCATTGGGATGTTTTAAACAAGAATAACTCCCTAATATACTCCGGCTTATTTGACTTTGGTATGTTATACAATAAGATAAGTGACCTACGCTGTGGAAAATATTTCAACGAGCATACTAGTCAATGCATTCGAAAAGAGGATATATGGTCAAACATACATAATCTAAAAATGAATTGATTACAGTCATTAAATGCAATCTGTAATTTACGTCCATACACACTATCCAGCTTGGGAAAAACAATGTTAACCAAAGTGGAATGAGGCAACATTAACAATTTTACTCGCATTAAATGAATACTGCAATATAAGATATTGGCAGAAAAACAAAGCCTTCGTAAACGAGAAAATATATTCCTGAATTGCATATTGACATTATCACAATGCTTCACACTTCTATTTAAGGTTATCCCTAAATTGGTGACCTTACTAAGCATAGGCAAGAGGGAACCATTTAATACTATGAAACCTGGATTTTGTATATATCAGAGATAATACGTGCTATGCAATTATCAATAAGCTTAATAGGACGTCTCAAGTACAATTGCACATCATTTGCCCAGAGGTGAATGCTCACATCGCGAACCATAAATGGCAAATCAATTATGATTAGGCTGAACAACAAACGGCCCATAATAGAGCCTTGAGGCACTCATCGCAGTAACGGTAGCGGCATGGATATTCTATCATTGAGCTTCACTTTTTGACCCCGATCTGATAAAAGACTACCGATTATCGATACTGATGTACTACTAAATTTGAAAGAGGTATAAAGTAGTGCTGGGACATCGGAACGGAACATCGATGTTCAGCATCGATGTTGACATCGCCCAACAAGCATCGATGTGGCGATAGTATCGGTCATATCACATCGATGTTAATGAATTTTAAACACATCATAGAAAAAATGCTATGTTTTTCAGTTTAGAATTTTTGTTGCTGTCGTCTTTATTTATAACTTAATAAAAATAACAAAAACAAAACAAAACAAGTACTTCATTCATTATCAATTCTAAAGGAAAAGTTTTCTAAAATTAACGCATAAATGAATTAAATAAAAATGAAAAATCACAGGTCCGAAATCTTCTTATCTATAGACTGAAGAAACCATAACTGGCAAAGACGTTTTCCTTGCAAACTGTTTTTCTTTTGAGTTATAGTCTCGTCTAGCTTAGCGAGAAAACGTTCGGTTGGGACAGAAGTAGCCGCAATGGACAAAATTTTTGTTACAAGACGTGATAAGCCAAGATATATAAGTTGGTGACGCTGCCACCATTCCAAAGGATTTATATGAAGCGTCTTCAAAGGAGCGCTTAAAAAAGAGGGTATTTCCAATTGACTACGTTTCGAACTACCTTCCGATGCTTCTGTTGTTTTTCATTTATTAGACGGATGTGATTATCTCATAAATTGAACTTTATTGAGCCTGAAAAAAAAGCTTGCAGGCAGACATTTTCTTAAATAAAATAATAAACAATTCTGTATCGCTCTCAGTGGCAGCAGTTTGATGTATTTACGTTAAGGGCACTCTGTTTCCTCCCATTTAAAAGAATGAATTCTGATTGGTTCCACCGAACAATGTTTTCTGCCCCCAGCCCAAATAATTCTAAGAACTAATGATGATCAATTGTAACGATGCTTTGAAAATGAAATGAACAATCACTTCACTACGTCTCTTTCCGTTTTACCAGAAACATTTTATTGAAATACGTGTTTCTTTTTTCAAATCTAGATAAATTTTTTGGAATTTGATTTGCTTTTTACAATATGCATTTATTCCTTTCTTGGTTTCATTCCTTTGCGGAAAGACGTATGTAATTCCCTAACATCGAAAGGATAACATCGATGTACGTCGATGTTTTAGTGCTTCGACATCGATGTAGAAATATCGAACATCGATAGCCCAAATATCGATGTTTTGAAAACATCAATAAACATCGCCCAGCACTAGTATAAAGCTTCTGCAAGAAAATGCTATGATCAAAACCTCACAACACATCAGAGAATTTTATACCATCGGAAAGCTCCCCATTCAATCATTCGTAATAAAAAAAAAACTCCATGTAAATCCATCTATGTTTACTACCTTAAAACTCTCGTCACGAACGGCACTCCTAAAGGGTGGTAGCTACCACTCCCACCCCGAAACCCCTAACACGTAAGGAAAGTTTACCCTATCAACAAGCTCCCCATTCACTCATTCTAAATAAAGTAAAACCACCATATATAGATCCATCCACGTTTACTACCCTAAAATTCTTTCGTCACGAACGGCATTCTCAGGCGCTCAAGCGTTCGGGCGCTCAGACATAATCTTTCTGAGTCAGCGGTCTGTAAATTGTTAGAAAGTTATTAAAAATATATAAAACTATTTTACATTGTTTTCGAAAAAGAACTATTTACCTATACATATACAACAATGGAAAATTGAAAAATTTGATAATCCTAATTCACACGGTGGCTCAAAGGATTTGAATTTACAAAACAAGAAAAAAGCAATAACTAGCAACTACTAAAGCCAGATCATTTCACACTGACCAGTAATTAACAATAATTTAGACCCCTACCTATTGACGGTATCGGAATACCTTTGTGAAAGCAATTTTACATTATCTTCCATTTTAAGCCTGTTAAACAAAGAGAGCTTCATTGATCTCATCGTCGGCTACCTATGTAGTTAGTATAGGTATAATTTTACTCAATCGAGCTTATAAATTCAACATAATTCATGAGAAGAAATCCCTTACAGCATAGTGGTATTGAACATACATACATACATACATAAGTATTCAACATGTTAGCAGATATCTACATGACCTTAAATAATTTGCTTTTAGTCGACCTAACCTAACCACTAGT